>JAODTR010011432.1:0-27500 GCA_025399935.1 Amblyopsis rosae | reverse complement strand
AATCCAGTTGGCATATAAGCACCAGCGTTCCATTAGTTTCCCTCACACTGCACAGAGCAGGGACATGTTTTATACCTTACCGTTGTGCCTATGGAAGCTTTGTTCTTGTTGCAGGCTTCACAGTAAGCAGGAAACTCAAGCAGATGTTAAATATCGGTGGGTGGCTTATGTATACATATGAGATTCCTTGTGATGTCACTCCTCATTATTTCAGAAAGCAAGCGGGTGTAGACACCTTCGCCAGTTAGAGTTTTGCTGAGACTAAACGTAATGGTAATGGTAATCTTTACTGAAAGAATCAAGATATTTTTGTACAGAAATTAATTAATCAAATAACTCTGCTTATGCATAGAACACACTATAAAGATGTATTATTTAGCTGTGCTATTTACTGTATTTCTATGGGTATCATGCAAAGTGGCAAGGGCAGAGCTTTCATGTCAGGAATCCTAAGAGTCAAAATGTTTAGTGTCTCCCCTGTGCTGGTCTGACTGTCTAAGTGTTAGCATCATTTCAACTGACAGACAAGACACTGTGTGACTGTCATTTAGTGTTAGATATTCCATGCAATTCCACATACACTGTTCATGTAGATTTGGTGATCTCAGTTGTAGAGACTATAGACTCCATACTAGCCACACAAAAAGCACTTTCTGAACCACCCAAAACATGTCCTTTTGATTGATTGTTTTGCCTTATCACATCTGCAAATAGATGTATTTTAAATATCCAGGACATGGCATTATTTTGCATTGAAACCAAGAAAACACAATGTCTGGGCATATTTAGTTAATGTTCAACTCACATTTTGGAGAGAGCTAAAATAAAGCATGTTGGCTTGTGTATAGTCTAGTTAAGTTAAAACATTAACATTAACATTTTTTGCTGTTGTCGGGCCATTGGTCTGCTGAAATATAAGAATGAAACTGGTTTAAATTAATCTTTTTAGATAACTAATGCATAATATTTAAACATAACATACAGTATTTCTGTTGACTTTGTACTGCCTCATTTTGCAGTTAAGTATTTTCTTCTAGTCCTTTGTTTTCCTCAATCTGTGCACATCGTTTTATGAACATTAGTACACTAACCCCACCACCGTGCAAAAGCTGTACATAACCCTGGAAATGTTTCTGCTGAAGCGCACAAACAGCCGTTCTGATTTTATTGACTTGCCTTCCAGTCATTACATTTCTAAGAATAAACGATGTCTTTAGGGAGCTTTTTAGAGGATCCATAATAATTTACTGTATGGTCTGAAGGCATTGTTCTTTTCCCTTTGTAGTGGAATGAACATACTATATATTTATATTTTTTATCAAGTCAGCCATTGATCTTTCAATCTGGGCCCTTTGATACTTGTTAGTGTAGATAGTATAGAGCTTATTCAGGTCTCGGTTGAATGTTGAAAAACTTCACACAATATTTGATAAGGTCTTGACGCCTTTAGAAATCTAACGTTACTGACACACAATGTTTCAAAAAATCTAACGATCGCCATCGCCTATGCCCTTCAGAAAATCGAACTTGAGACCTTTACACCAGAGAGAAGCAGGAAAAAAAAGAAAACGTCCAGAGCAATGTCTGTCTCGTGACCACCATCAATATCCTAGCAACAGCCTCCCGGGGGACTCCATAATCTCTCCCATCTGGCCAAATTAACAAGGGGTGGAGGGTTTGTCGAGTGAGATGTGGAGTTAACACGCGGGACGGAAAAGGCTAACATCGCAGCTCCATCACATCCACTCCAACACCCGGGCTATTTCTGTGGCCCGCCCACACAGCATCACCAACAACAACATACGCACAATCCTATCACCGTTCTTTTTTCCCTGCTCATCTCTGCCTGGTGATTAGGCACCACTTGGCAGTCCAGTGTCGCATGGCAAAGACACTTCACTACCTGCTGAGCACTAAGCTCTCCGAGGTTAACTCTTATATTTACCTATCACTTTGTGAGTGGAGGGCCTGTCTTGAAACTGGGGGGAACTCTGAACGAAGTTGAAAGGAGACTTCCTACTGAAAGTGAAGTTCGCAGTAGGGAGCGTTGGATCCCATTATATCCGGGGCGGAATACTGTTGGATCGCCCTGTATCCCAGACTGCGTTCATCTCCGAGAACAATGTGACAGCTCTTCACCTGTTCTGTTGAAGGCAGACAATAACAGCTATGCCCCCGTGCTTCTTTCATCTAGCCGAGATGCCATTGTGGGGGGACTACGGTGCCGAGTGCCAGGCGCATGGGATGCACGCAGCACACCCTCATGAATATTTCAAAGGTTTTGTTCCCAGTTACAGTGCTGAAATAGAGCTGGTTCCATAACCCTCCACAGTGTGCACCATTCTCTATCAATGGGCTCCCACATGAAGGGAACATCCCTATATCTGCCTTTGTCCTACTTTCATACATGAACGTGTACACAGCCGTTTTATATGCACGCTTCATTCAGATTCAATTAGATTAGATTGCACTTTATTACTATTTATTACAGTAAGTGTTATATGGTGTTCCCAGAATCCCACATTTCTGCGTCAACAAGCTGTAACCGTGGTGGCAGATAGTGGTGGAGTGGGGTAGAGAGGGGTGCCGAACACATATTGATACACTGTTTGTTCATAATACAACTTTAAATCACGAAGATAATTCTGGACACAAATCAGAGATTGTTTAATTAATGCTAAGAGTAGGTTCAAATCTCACTGGGCATGGCGTCCTGGAACCTTCACGTTCATACGTAGGCAACAGCATGAATTAGTGCCAGAAGGAGCCTGCTGTCCTGTGGGAAGGGCAGCTGTCAGTCTTTAGATTTATTCATGGAAGCTGGAGTTTTCATGCATTCAATCAGTGAGGAAGACTGTGGAAGACCTGTTATTTACATTAATAGTTTTCACTGCCATTGTTAACTTCTGTTTAATAAAGCAATGGGGTGTAAAAGGTTTCAAAGTCGAGGTTTGTGTCTTCAAGGGATAATCGTACCAAATGACCTTACCGACTGACGCAGAATGAGAGATGAGAGAAAGTCATCATCACAACTAACGATGCTCGCAAAACTGAGGTGACCCTTGACAACGGCCACCAGAAATATTGGCCACCGGCTCGCAGAAAAGCTCAAATAAATCCCTTTTTTGCTTTGCCCTTTCTTTTTACGTCCCCTGCCAACATATCATGCAATTATCTCCCAACATCCTAACAAGACCTCCCAGTGGACCACCAGTCAGTGACGCTGTCAATTTGGGAGTTGAGATGGCTGGAAATGGCTCATTACTCTGCCAAGAACAAGCGGCAGGGACCCCTCCACCACGCAAAGTTGCTCTCTCCATGACACGCTATGCCCCCCAAAAGGAATTATGACGGCATAACCCAGGAGCATCGGAGCATCTACCTCTATCCAACCTCTATGCTTAAAAGGGTCTGGTATGAATAAATTAAAATGTTATTCAAGTGATAAAAGCTATGTTTGCTATATTTCCAGGACAGGTCACAGCAGGAAATAAAAATTATATACAATATATACACTATACTGTATATATATATATGTTTACATATAGAAACATATAAGCATGTTTTCCAATTCCAATGAAATGCATTCATTAAGCTTGGTTAAACTATATGTTTTATAGCATTGTTTGTATTACTGGTTATGAGTTGTTGCCATAGCTACAGTTTAACTATTTTATGCATTGTTATGCTGTACCATTTCTGGTTTATCTTAATTACTGGTGTTCATCCTTTTGCTTGCACGCCAAGCGTGTTTTCTGAGTGGCAGTTGGCCTACTACTATAACAGTATGTCTTTCTGACATTAACCCTTTCCCCCCTAATGTTTAATGTGAAACACATTATGTGCATACACTATAAGTGGCCACTTTATTAGGTGCCCACTTCATACAACTTAACCTTATAAAGTGGGCATCGAAATATGTACTTGTGTGGCCTTCAGCTTCTGCTGCCACTTGGGTTTGAAGCGTTGAAGTGAATGCGCTTCTGCATAGCACTGTTGTAATGTGTGGCTATTTACTGTCGCCATCCTGTCAGCATGAACTAATGTGGCCCTTCTCCTCTGACCTCTCTCATAAACAAGGTGTCTTCACACACAGAACTACTGCTCACGGGATGTTCTGTTTGGTTTTTACCATTCAAACTGTAGAGACTTATGTGTGTGAGAATCAACCATTTTGACCACCCCGTCTGGACAACCATGACTCGCTCACAAGTTTTTGATTATGTCTTTATGCTTTTATGCATACAGCTGCTGTGACATCATTCTTGTTTTTTTGTATTTTGTATGTATTTTGCATGTATTTTTAAACACAAACGTGTTACAGTATAATATAGCTCATACAATAATACAGTATACAATATGTCCTTTCTAAGGTTATGCTAGCGGAATGATTTGAAACTCTTTCATTCATTGTTTAACACTTTCCAGCAAATACAGTATATATAGGAGGGCAGATTTTGTCAGGAGTGGGATTGATGAAAACTTATTCTTATGAATTGATTCAAATTGTATTTTGTGTTTATTTTAGGGATCAGGTTATGCTAGCCGAATGATTTTGAGATCTTTCATACATTGTTTAACAATTTGCAGCCAATTTATATAGAAGGACAGATGTTGGCAGCAGTGAGATTGCCGAAAACTGTCCCCCCTTTCTAATGCTGTTATTCGGATGAATTTATTCAAATGGTATAATGTATACATTCTTCTGGTTTAAAGCCTATTCTAGCATTCCAGGAAAGCTCAGTGTCTGAAATCCTCTAGTTACACTACACACCTCAGAAGTGAAATAACAAATAACAATGCTTGTCGTCTTCATGGTACCGCAGACATCATTATCTGACGTCTTCTGACATTGTTGCAAATATAATCAAGAGACGATGTACAAATGATAACAGCAAAGAGTCTTTGTGATGTTGCGTTGATGAGACTAAAAGTGTTTCTCCCTGATTTCACCTTATTAGTCACTGCTTTCATCATGCATGACATGAAATGGAGACAAACATGAAATAAGCTAACAGAAGGCGACAGGTCTATGCAGCGATACGATCACCGTCTGTCTGCTTTGGCCTGCTGTGTGTGTGTGCGCGTGCATGTGTGTGCGTGTGTGTATGTGTGCACAAAGCTTGGCTTTGATTCTGCTACTCTGTGTCCAACACCTCCTACCTTCCAGAGTCTCAGTCCAAGTTCAGGAAGTCTCCCCAAAGGCTCAGGAATATGGGTCCTTAGCTTCAGCTCCTAAGTTTAGTGGCAGATGGCCTAGAAGTGTTCCTTTGTTGAGAGTGGTACACTTCGATGATTGGTTCATCAAGTAGTCCCCTGCTGTGTACTCATATTAACAACAGCCAGCAATTTTCTCTCATCGTTACATCGACGCGGCTTTAACTGGAACAGAAGGCACTTATCAAGCCAGTTATATAATGAATTACAACATGTCAACAACCTTTTACCTCGTATGTGTGACCTCAAAACACTGTAGTGTCATTGTGAAGTACTTTTGTTGTAATTTTACAAGAGTGCTTAACTAGCACACACACTCGCTCCCCAATGCATACTACTTACTTCAGCCTAGCCTTGCTCAGTAGAATTAGATGTTTACAGCCAGGCAATGCTGAATGGTGGATCAATAGGATGTAACCTGATCATTTTTTTCTGAAGGTTATATTACTTGTGATGCACAGTATGTGTGAGTTTTTGTGGTATCTTTATAAAGGTCTAATTTTCCTCTTCACAAATTAATTATGAACCATAATGATATCATAAAAATGCCTACATGGAATTATTTTAGTCTCACTTTAATTAATCTCAATGAAGGTAGCTTGGTTTGCAATGTAGTCAATGAATTCTTAAGATTTAAATATAAGAAGCAACCTATACCTTACCCAATACATTAATGGTAATCAGTGGAGTTAAAATTTACATTAGGCGAATTATCTTATTTTCAAAAGGGTTGAAAGCTATTGATGTCTTCTAAATAATTTACTAAAGCCAAGAAGGGGGTTTAAATTTCAAAATTCAAATACTGTAGCTAAATCACACTTTACGTCAAGCAAAAAATATTGTACATGTGCAGTAGTATTCCCAAATCTGCCCTTATATACAGTATATTGTTATTATGGCACCTATAGCATTGGTGATGTTTGTCCCTGGGGCAAACCCCTCTTTGATATGGCATGACTGTGTACTGTCTTTGGGTCTAGTGTTACTCTGCTATTGGATTGTGATGTACAGGGTGATGCATTATGGGAGGCGGTAATCTAATCCCTGCTGCTGGCACTCCTGAGGGTGGGGGTGATTGGAAAATGTATCTTAATCAAGTGACAGCTATATCATCAAGATGCTGCACCCCCCCCCCCCCCTCCGGAGCCACAGTGGCACAGAAATGCATGCACACCTTTTGTATATCACACAGAAGCAGATTCAGAATGGCAAGGCATTATTACACACACTAATGAGCCGAGGCTGTGGCTATCTCGCTGCTTGCACATCTCAGTTCATCACACACACACACAAACCCCACCGGGTAAATACCGGTAGTGCTTTCCCTGATGTTAAGTCATGTGTAACTTGTAAGCGATATCATTTGAGCTCTGTTCCCCATTGAGGAAATCCAGCCAGCATTAGCCTAATCCATTAAATATAAAAGATTATCTTCCCACTACATGTGAACTGCATGATGTTTCTATTCAATGGATTTTCTGTGAAAAAGTGTGTTTTTGACACATTTATTTTTGGCTGTAGTGCTTTTTACAGAGAATTTTTTTGGTGGCTGGTTGAAGGCTTGGGAGACAGTAGTACATTTGGTGTGTAGGTCTGCTTTGCAATGTTTAGATCAATTGTAAAACTTGATACACATAATTGTAAATATATATAAGCCTGTATTTTAATGTGTTGTAAACAATGCTCATATGTGATGGAATGATTGAAATTGTTTAGCAGGTACAGAGTGAGCTATTTTACGAAGCATGGACAACTTCTACAGAGGTTGCTTATGCTAACCGATAGGTTTATGCTGCATTCGAGCATATCTCGGAACTCGGAAGTTCCGACTTCCGACAAAAAAAAAACATCTCGGAAATCCGTGTCGGAATCTTGGGCAAAATTTCTCAACAATGAGTTCCGACTTCACATCATAGCAACATGACTGCCCACACGGTCAAAATACATTTTATTACGTTTTATTTGTAAAACATTAAACATGTAAAACATAAAATTTGAGATAAAGCTTTTTAGGCGAGAGATTTAAACGGCGGTTTGCAATTGTCTTCTGCAGACCCTGTTATGCCAAATAACAAGAGCCATATAACTAATTAATTAATATAATGTAACACATTTCAAAGATATATCTTTACATATACAATTGGATATGTAAAGATATAACTTTGAAATGTGTTATTGTTATGTACTTATTAGCGGTTTTAACAGCTACAGTCAACATGGCTAAAAATATCACAGTACTGTTAATAGTTCAAGATGCTGGTATGCAACAAGCGAGTCTCGTTTTCTGTATACATCCATGTTGTCTGAATTCCTACCTCACACAAGCTCAAACACATAGCAGCCGTATGTCGAATGCAGCATTAGTACTGACACAATTATACATTTGTATGCCACTAGGGGGTAGTATATAGTGGAAGCAATACGTTGCTGTTTAACTGCTGTTAAACACGATAATGTTTCAGAATATTTTAATTTGAACAAATTAGCAGTTTTGCAGTGTCCCTCAATATGTATTTTTATATCTAAAATCATGTTTACATGTAGCGTGGTGAGTAGTGTGTGAGGCTGATGAGGACAGAGGGAAAACATCACTGCTGTGTGTTTTTCTCATTCTTTCTCTGGTTTCTTTTCTCACAGTGGGCTTCTAACAGCTCGTGTCACAGTTGCTAGTGGTTGTCATCCACAGGGCACATTCCCTGAGCCTACGACAGCCCACTCTGTAGCACCAAGCCCCCACCTCTGCTGCAGTGCTGCCCCTCTAGGCAAGCCTCTTCATGTTTATGTCAGCATGTCAAAGGAAAATACAAAGAGCTCCTCAGTAGCAACAGAGGACTTAGGACCAGAGCTTCCACTTAAATGGTGTAATGCTTGTTGTTAGGTTATATTGGGTGTAATATAACCTGTTTTATTATATTATGTGTTGAGGGAGGTGTTGTGCATTACATGTGAGACACCAGTGAGCTCAGGTATTCTTCTATATCTTCTATTATCATTTTTATTAATGTAAAGGTATATCACTTCAAGAAACAGAACAAAAACACAATATCATCATCAATAATCTCTTATCCACCACCAGACATTTTGGTTCGAAAAATCACGTTATCATTAGTCTCCATTTACAGTACATGTTAATTGGAAACCATGAATGCATTTCAAAGAGGAAAACCACATTATGCATGGCTGGACGAGAATCACCAAAAGTGCAAAATGAGAATGTGTTGACGTCTTCCCATGGCAGATGGTGTGTTTGTTTATCATATTACAGTCTCTGGTGAGTGTCCCTGTTCAAATCTATCTCGTCCTCAATGTCTCTCTTTGCTCTGTTCAGAAAACCAATTTCAATGCGGGCCCATTTTAAGCCTCATCACAAACGCTTATGAGAACACAACATCGACTACCAATCAGCTGACTGTTTTGTGTGTGTGCGTGCGTGTGTGCGTGTGTGTGTGTGTGTGTATATTTTACAGTACATACAGTATTTGCTTCAATTAAATGTAACTTCTTATATTGCGTTGCTATTCAATATTTAGAGTACCACAAAACACTATCCCAGCCGTGGCAATTTATGTCCAATTATTGTTTTGATTGAATTCAAATTTCAACAATCTGTCTCCATAATTGCTTACAACATCTTTAATTAATTACTTAGAGCTGTAGCTGTCAACATTTGGGGAGTGGTCACACCCTGAGGGTTTTTTAAAATAGTAGCTTTAACTTTTTTTGTGTTGTGGCTCAATAACATTTAGATAATTGCTGCCTTAAGGCCAATATGCTTCTGCGTCGAGTCAATGCGTAGCCTACGCCGTAGCTTACGCCGTTGTGAGCATTTACTGTGCACTTCTGTGCTGGTTTGTCGCCCAAGAGGACCTATGCACGTTGACTGCGCATGCAAAGCACCTATAGTACACAGAATTGATGGATACCGAAATAGATCACAGAATAGAATGTAAACTTTATTAATAAGCATATAGAAATATGTATTTCCAGAGAATACTTTAGTTACATCAACATTGACCATGGAAAACAATGTGTGCCAATAAAAAATAGGATTTATAAAAGACCACTTTTCGCTGACTGAACAACATGGGAATCCTGTTGGGGAACCCCCGTCTTGTCATGTGCTTATCATCTTAATAATGCGCAAGAAAGGTATATAACATGCTTCTTTCCAGCAAATCTCATAATTATAACAGGATTGTCAAAGAGAGACAGTATGTGTATCTAAAACTTGTACAGGATGTTGCTATAAAGATCCTTATTCCAAAGCACTCTGGCTTGCATCCACAAGACAGTGGTTAGACTGTGTCAATGAAGGGATAGGTAGCTACATGGTAAATGGACTGCAATTAAATAGTGCTTTTATCCAAAGCACTTCACAGTATTTTGCCTCACATTCACATTCACTGATGGTGATTGCTGCCATGCAAGGTGCGACCAACCACCGGGAGTAGTTTTTGGGGGTAGGGGGTTGGGCATCTTGCTCAAGGATGCTTACTGGTAGATCAACACTGAACCCAGAACCTTCAGGCTAGCAGCCCAACACCCAGACCACTAGACAAGAGATTTTTAGATATTTAGCCAGGCAACAGTTTAGGTTATAGGCCCTATACATAGGTTACGGTGTAGCTTCGACACAGAAGCATAACATTGCTTTTAGCATAGCCTAGACTTTGTCACACACTGTTTATTATATTTTGCCTTTTTAAATATTAGATGTTTCACTTGCATCATACGTATGCTGTTTTACGTTAGTTTTCTACAGCATTCTAAATCTCAGCGCCGACCTTTTAGCAGAATTACTGCTTGCTATTTACATTTTAAAAATCAGGGCTAGTGTAAGGGACGTTTCAACAAAAGTGTAACTTCACCCCAGTTCTGAGCCTGACTCACTCATGCATAAATGCTAAAACGTTGTCAAGGAGCTGCGTGTGGCCAAAGAACGGCACCCCATTAACATTAACATTCTAATTTGATGACGCACACCAGCCATGACCTGGGACGATTATTTTTATGGATATGATATATTTTTAGACCATATTATCAAGATTTTTATAAAAACAGGAATGTTGTCAAAATTAACACCAGTATGTGTCTTATACAGTGCAGGGCTTTTATTTAGTGTACAGCTCAAAAACCACAATTTAGGGTGCAGTTTCTCTGAATAACTTTAAAATGAAGTAACTGATACATTTCTTTCATAAACAGATTTGAGCATAGCTGTGTGAAGCTGTGTA
This sequence comes from Amblyopsis rosae, assembly GCA_025399935.1. Lineage (NCBI taxonomy): Eukaryota > Metazoa > Chordata > Actinopteri > Percopsiformes > Amblyopsidae > Amblyopsis > Amblyopsis rosae. The sequence continues at coordinate 17,049 of JAODTR010011432.1, read as the reverse complement.
AAAACGTTTGCCCAAGAATGTAGAAAGCCCATCCTGTTGCCAGAATCTCCAGGCCATTGGAAATCCTTCAATAAACTATGGCAAGAGCAGAGAACAACACTATAAAAGCTGCACAACAAACATATTACAAGTGATCTATATGTTCGAGTGCTGTTTCCCTGAATCTTTTATTAGTTTCGTGAAGAGAACGAAGGTTTGTTTGTATAGCCCGCGGGATGCTTAGACTAATGCTTGCAAGGTTTGTGTTTTCCTTCTCGGTCTTGTCACATTTAAGAGGGTTTTTTTGCATGCAGGGTATAACATTGTTCATTGTTATGGCTTGGCATTTACTAAAAAAATGCATATGAAGTACAAATATGATGGACTGTTTCAATTGAATAGTCAGAGAGTGTTGACGTTTTAACATACAGTACATTTAATATAGACTTGATTGTGGCCTGTTCAACATTTCAGTCTGAATTTAAACACAATATGTGTTTAAAGACTTATTTACCTTTATTATTGTCATCATTGTTGTTGTTTAATCAATACACAAACAAACAATTAAAGAGCTGCTTGCTGTAAAATATGTTTAGATTTCTTGCTGGTTTTAAATTCAGATTAATCAATAGCTTGTCCATTGTTTCATATTCTTAACATTCAATTGTACATCAATAATGATAGATTTTCTGCAAGTAAACTAAAAGCAGAATGTTTTGTACAGAATACAAAGCACATTTTGTAGAATGACTTCAGCATATGGTTTATTCTATTCTAATGATACAGCATCAAACTGCTATCGTAGTGTTATGGCTAATGAAATTCAGTGCGAGAGGGAGAGCTTTAGTCAATGGACTCGGGCTTAGTGCTGTGCAGCCAGGGGCAGCGATCACACTATGCAGGCCACAGCTACAATCATCAGTGAATACAAAGGGGCTCAGAGTATTAAGTGTTAGCCTCTGGCCTTTTCAGTTGTCTCTGGCTAGCTTTGCACTTTCCCATGCTAAATGAAGCTCTGATCCCAAGCTCAATCAGAACATACCAACGCTGACTTGCTACAGTACCACTTTCTCAATCTGCATGTGGTCTCATTAATTAATGTCTACTTCAAATTGCTTACCTTCTGTCTGTCTGTCTATTATGATCCGGTTCTTTAAACTTGCCTATTATACTGTATGTCTCCACATTGAAAGTTCCTCAAATACAATTAAGTTGGAGCACTCCAGGAAAAGCATAAATATAATACACGTTCAAACTTTGTAAAGATCAATGTGTAAATTCTATCATATTAACCTGGGTGCCCACATATTCCAAACATTAGATGGCATTGCATAATATGCACCAGACTGTTTGGAAGCATTGGGAGCATTTGGAATATGGGTTGCTACTGAACTTAATGTGGTTGAACATGGCTTTCTTCTTAATTCATATCAAATAAAAAATCTACGCACAGTGTTAAGCTGAAAGGAAGAGGCTTCCAGTCCAGCATTTCCAAACAAAAACAACTGTTATTCAGTAATCACCTGCTATCTCATTGCAAGTACATCATCTGCAATAACAATGTATTAACATAAAGACATCTTGAAATATATAGAACAACTTAGACATAAATTAGTTAAATACTTCATTTGTTTGTGGAAAAAGAGCAATACAACAAAGTACAAAAAGCATATAATCCAAATTTGATTCTAAACAATTTCCATATACTATAATGTAAGACATAAGTGTAGTGCAAAGTGCAACCATATTTGTAGGCTGCAATCTGACAACATCATAAATTGTGTGTGCTGTAGGTCTGTACGTAGTATAGAAGATACATAATGTGTATTAATACATATGTGTGTAACATGTATGTATGTATGTATGTATGTATGTAGTGTAACATTATAGACTTATAGGAGTAACGGTGAACAGAAGAGTCCATGGGGGCAATTCACTATGCGTGTAGTACAGGTACTGTGTGTGTGTGTGCGTGTGTGTGTGTGTGTGTGTGTGTGTGGGGGGGGGTTCAGCAATACTTAGTGCAGAATCTGGCGGTGGTGGTCCTGATACTGCGTGATGGTAGGACTGACCTAAGGTTGAGTCTTTGAGAGTGAATTTGATCGATAAAAAGCAGACATAACCAAGAGAACAACACTGTGACCTTTTCCTCAGTACGTCTGACCCTGCTGGGAGAAAGACGATGACTGCTTATTAAATGAACAAGACGGCTTCTCAGCCAGATATCACTTTCAAACCAACCGTGGGAATATTGAATTCCCAATTTGTTGTTTAAGGCAGACGAAGAGGCAAGAGTACCCCTGGGGTACTTTAGAGGGCACAAACAGCATAAAGTAGCAGGAACCTTACAGTATATGCTTGAAAGCCGCATATAGTCTACATACACTTGGTTCCCTCAAATATGAAAACCTCTTTAACCTAACCAGACTGAAGTCTGTGGGTTATATAATAATATTACATAATTCCCGTTCTATAAACTCAAGTGTTTTTTTACTCTGCTAGGAGGAGCTGCTATCGATGTTCTGACAGTTTTTGGTTCCCATGAGTGACAAAAACCAAAGGCAACATGGAGCTTGGGATTTTAGGGTTTCCGTAGATGTATATCCAGGAATGTGTTTAGTGTAATACAAGCCTTAGCATTAACGAAAATGTTAGTTTGGGCTATAGATCATTAAAACCCTGAGACGTGCATACAAGAAAGCTTTTATATAGGCTTGTGAGTATATGTAAGCAAAAATGTTGTTGGACACATTTTTACACACTCTACTGTACAAAAATGTATTGTGCACCACATGACAAACTATTGAATTTGTTCAATCTATGAAATAAACAAAACCCACAATGGTGACAAAAAAGTGACAAAGCATAATGTTGTTATGTCAGAGATGTAACACAATTGCAACAACTACATTTAAAGAACACAGGACTTTAATTAAATCCATGGTTTACTTTTTATGTAGGTCTGATAAATGTTATTGGATATTAGAGATTGTGTTGGATTTTGTAGTTTTGGGCTATTGGCGGAACATTTTCTGAACCACGGTGTGTGTTTTTCTCTCTTTCCATAAAAACTCAATATCAGATCTCTAGAGAATGTTTGCTAGCTTAATAATTACTGGCATCGTATAACTTTACCCTGTGCTGAAAAGAGAACTTCATGGTACGCTGTCTATATAAATATCACTTGAATTCTATTCACTCAGACAAGTAGCTGAAAGGATCAGAATGGGGAATGCTCCAGTTATTTTACCACCTGTATTCTGCAGACAAGTAAAGGCCATTAATTATAGCCCAGTCTGATCTACAGCTAATGGGTGCTCAGACACCTCCTGAATCACAAATATAATAGTACAGTAAGTCAGACAGTGATTTAATGGGCTGTTGTCCTGGTATATCGTTAGTCTGACCCCTCCCCTGAGACTACTTTGCCTTGGGAGACTCTACCAAGAGCACAAGGCTCCAGTAAACACAGCTCTCATGACCATAGGGACACACAAACCTCCCCACCACAATAAGGTGATGGTTCCCGGAGAGGTGGAATCCTTACCCCAAGTGAAGGAGTTCAAGTATCTCTGTGTCTTGTTCGCGAGTGAGGGGACATTGGAGCGGGAGATTGGCCGGAGAATCGAAGCAATGGGAGCGGTATTACAATCACTTAACCACCTATTGTGAAAAAAAGAGAGCTGAGCCAGAAGGCAAAGTTCTCGATCTACCGGGCATTTATCTTTCCTACCCTCACCTATGGCTATGAAGGGTGGGTCATGACCGAAAGAATGGGCGTCTTCCTTAGAGATAGGGTTAAAAGCTTTACTATCCGTGAAGATCTCAGAGTAGAGCAGAGCCGCTGCTCCTTTGCGTCGAAACGAGCCAGTTGAGGTGGTACGGGCATCTGGGAAGGATGCCCCCTGGGCGCCTTCCTAGAGAGGTGTTCCAGGCACGTCTAGCTGGGAGGAGGCCTCTAGGAAGACCCAGGACTAGGTGGAGATTTTATCTCCACATTGGCCTGGGAATTCTTCGGGATCCCCCAGTCAGAGCTGGTTAATGAGGCTTGGGAAAGAGAAGTTTGGGGTCCCCTGCTGGAGCTGCTGCCCCCGCAACCCAACTACAGATAAGCGGAGGAGAATGGATGGATGGATGGATGGTTGTCCTGGGTGACTGTTGTGGACCTGTCGCATTGCTGATTAAAGCTACTACTCGCCGGTTACCCTAGCAGCAAGACAACATGTTGATTATATGACGTTGGCCAGCACTTCAGACATTCATTTGGAATGTGTTGTAGCTGACAAGATACCAGGGGTCTACAACGGGTGCTACAATCCCACTCAGGTGCCCTGCATGCCCGCATGCTAAACAGCTGAGTTCGTGGCATAACATTAGCATGAGTTAAGGTACCCCACACACCTTGTACCAACTGTTTTTGCAAAACAGTGGAAAAATTGTAACGTAATGTTTTTGAAGAGAATTAGGCAGTTTATCAAGATAGCTCACATCATGATGCATAAATAGGATACTGATGAAGTAACTAAATTAACAAGAATACATATGCATAAACCTTCTATATTGTATGGTAGTGGGTCTGTAGCACATTGCTTGTCCCCTTGGCTCTCTAAATAGGTCAAAATAAAGTTCTAACATATGGAGACATACTTTCCATTATACTGAGTGGACGTGTGAAAGATATTTGTCATTGTGTTCATTATAGTTTAGATATGTTTTGCACTCAGACTTCAAATCTGCTGATGTATTCACACTTTATTTCAGAGACTGCAGTACCTCAATGACATAAAATAAATTAACTTAATGAACTGAAGCACTGGACTAAATCAAGGCTTATTTGAACAAATATTGGCTGGGGTACATGAGTAATGACTTGCACCACTGAAGTCTAAATGTGTTGTGTGTTCTGATAATCAAATAGTGGGTGGCATTGATCTGGAGGCTTTTCATGCACTACAAAAAATAAAAATTGAGGAAATGTAAAACAATCTTTTAAAATGCCTATGCCAATTATGTGACACATTGTGGAATACTAGTAATACAGTAGACTGTAGTATTAATTTCAAATGTAATAATTTCAAATAATTGCTATATTTTTCCATAACATTGACTTGATACAGGTAGAATAGCCTACACTGTGTACAGTACTGTACCTTTCAAAGCCAATGAATGAAGGTATACAGTATCTAAGCTAAAGTATACATTTATAATGTTATACTCAATCTTAACTATATTTGACTCTTTAAGTGCAAATACAGTATGTGTGAATGTGTGTATGGCGGGGTGGGTGTAAACTATTTTATAAAAATGTCCACAACGCATATGAGTATGAGAATATTTTTCATTTTGTATGAGAGTTTTTTTCATTTTTCAGTATGTTCCATTTAATAATAATAATAATAATAATAATAATAATAATAATAATCAATTTTATTTGTAACGCACTTTACATTAGAAGAAATCCCAAAGTGCTACATAAGCAATTTACATATACCTTATATTTACATATACACAAAACATTTACATATGCACAACAATTTACATATACATTATACCAAAAGTTGCAATATTAGTAAAAATAGGATAGGTCCGTTTGTAGATATACAAAGAAACAATAAAAGGTATTAACCGAAAGCTTTCTTAAAAAGGTGGGTTTTGAGGCCACATTTAAAAACATCCACAACATTTAATGTTGATTATACACAAAATTAATAATCACTGTTATATTCAACCTTGTACTGTAACTTGGCCTACATTTGCAGCTACTGGTATCAGATTCCTGTGTTTAACATTCACCTTGTAACTTCATCTTGTGTTGTCATTGTCCAGGGCCTTGGGGGAGATGCATGGGCAGCGAGTGCGGGCCAGGCGGCAGCCAAAGCCGCTCGGTGTGGTGCGCCCATGTGGAAGGCTGGACGACGCTGGACACCAACTGTGACCAGGGTCAACGGCCTTCCAACCAGAGGAACTGTTTCCGTGTGTGCGACTGGCACAAGGACCTCTATGACTGGCAACTGGGTGCCTGGAACCAATGTGTGCCAGTGTCGGCAAAGACCAACGGGGCCCTAAGGGATTCAGTATGCAGTGGGGGCGAGGGGGGCATCCAAAGCCGAGAGGTGGGCTGCCTTCTCAAGTCAGACGGGTCGCCAGCGGACAATGCCATCTGTGAGTTCTTTGAGCCCAAGCCTCGCCTGGAACAGGCATGCTTGATCCCCTGTCCTCAGGACTGCGTGGTATCTGAGTATTCCCCATGGACCTCCTGCTCTAAAACATGTGGCACAGGCCTTATGAACAGAATCCGTAGTGTCCTAGTTCCTCCGCTTTTTGGAGGTGCTGTTTGCCCCAACCTGACTGAGTTCCAGTCCTGTAGACCGGGCCCTTGCACCAGTCCTGAAGGTATGTACAGCCTCAGGTTGGGGCCCTGGAGCCCCTGTGCTCTCCAACAGACTCGGCTAACTCGACAGGTGAAGCGCAGGAAAGGCAAAGCTCCTGGGAGCCGGGAGAGAGCCGGGGTTAAAGACCCGGAGACCAGGGAGCTTATCCAGAAGAAACGGACAAGGAACCGCCTAAACCGTCAGGAAAGCCCTTTCTGGGACATTCAGATGGGCTACCAGACTCGGGAAGTCAACTGCATGCACAGGAATGGCAGCACTGTTGGAATCCAGTAAGTGCAATATGCCTATCTAGCTATAGCTCTAGCGGTATGTAAGTGAATAAGGTCTTAAAGCTATGATCCTTGATTATGTTTTATCACCCCAAGAACCTCAAAATTCTGTCCCAGCTCACTGTTGTGCCAGTCTGTGCACATAATGGCCATTGTTGGAAGGAGAGAGTGTGGTTTGAGCCTAGGAGGAGAGGAGACACGCCCTCTTATGTGGGGGTGGGTTTGCTCAGAATTTCAAACCAAAACAACATTGATGCGAATATGGTTTAAACATACAAGTACGCTTCCAGACAGTTTGAGGAGTGTACCTTAATATACTCTTATACCATGCCATAAGTATTTGACTGCTATGGCATGGGCAGTGAGCCAGTGAATGTATTACACTTAAACATGGCATCAAAATAGTTTCCCCTGGATGCCTCTCTTCTCATTATCAGGAAGTGACAGGTAGGTGACAGGACGCATGCTTAGCTGGCCTGTCTTTGTCTCCACTTTGCTGTCAGATGTACTGTATATGTCCCCCGTGCCAAAATGTGTTTTATGTCAGCCATAGTCATATCAAAAGATGACAAAACTGTGCATCCACACTCTTGCCCTTGAGAGCTTCAATCTTACTGTGCAGACTAATACTTTTTATAGAAACCATTATGACCCTTCAACAGAATTGTAGTATATAATTATTGAATATTTGTTACTTTAGAATTCCATAGTTTAGTGTATATGTTTTCTAAATGCAGGATAGTATAGTGGTTTGGGTGGTGGACTCCCAGACATTTATTTGGTTTTGAGCCCTGGAGTTGGCTTGCCTGTAAGCATCCTTGAGCCAGAACCATATCTGTTCTTTCTAATGCTTGTAATTGTACTCAAGTCACTTTTGATAAAAGCATCTTCTAAACTACCTAATTGTAACATTAAAATCCAACATGTTCAGTGAATGTTTATATAAAAACTACCCATTGTGTGTCTTTGCTATTACTGTAGGCTAAACATTGGCTATGCATTTAAATGTGAAGTAGGCCTAATCATTTATTAAGTAACCGTTATTTTGTGTGACACTACACTATACATATTTGAATCTTTCTTGACAACAGGATTTTATATACTACATCCACACCTCCCATCTTTTCATCCCTGACTCAGTGTAGACAATGACTAAGCTTTTGGGAATCCTGTATTTTAGAATATTTCAAGGCCATTGATCTTCAGGAATCTCACTGACAGTTGTCACTAATGCACATCTTCATTTCCGCTATGTTTCTGTCACGTATCGCCGTATACGAAAATGTGATCAATTAACTGCATCTACTCATTAATGCGTTGTCTGTGCTAAGTTTCAGCAGTGACTGGGATCAGATATTTCAAAGGAACCGCAAAAACAACTCTCATGCCCCCAGGAACATAAATATTAATTCTTGACTTGTTTATTTCCACTTTTGAAATATTCATACTTTCAGAAAACTGGCACAAACTTCCCAGTACTCTGCTAACCCAGTAAAATCTTAGCCAGTTACGCTCCAAACATCTTGCTCATTTCATTTCAAATTTTGTTTGATGTACACATCATACACGCTCATTCTTAGTAGCAGGCTTAAACAATTACCTCTTGAAATCTCAATATGCCCCCCAAAATGACCTACTGCAGAATGTACAGTACCACAATACACAAAGCCGTTTACCCCACATGGCACAAAAACTGTATTTCCATTGTTGTCTTTATTAAATTGAAGTTGTAAAGGTTGATATTTACTATATATGTATTTATTTAATTGCGAGTTTGCAGCTATTTGATAATTAAGTAACTAACTAATAATTATAATAAGCACACACACAGACTGCATTTATATAGCGCTTTACCTTATTTTGCCTCACATTCACCCACATAAACCAATGGTGATTGCTCAAGGATGCTTACAGGTAGGTCAATACCAGGGGTCGAACCCATGACCTTCCGGCTGGGAGCACAACAGCAGACCACTAGACCATCCTGCCCTATATATAGTGTGTGCGTGTGTGTGTGTGTTTTTGGATTGTACTAGTAAACTGTGTAAAATGTGTAATTATTGTATTAGGGCTTTTCTTTATTCATTGAACCATAAAGAAAAGGGCCGCACATTTTGGATAATTGCCAGGGCAAAAATGTCTCCATTAATTCAGTAAGAGTAATGAAATGTTATTTTGCCTGAAGCATTTGGACTCTTGTTGTTATGCCTGCAAGCTTTCAAAAGGTTTTTGCAGATATAATCTCGCTTATTGAAATAGAGAATTATTGTGTCTTTCTTCCATTTGAATGTCTGAATGTCTGAAATGAAGAAATATTGAATCCTTCCAAGATTTTCTAAGCCTCCAGAAAAATGCAAGGGCGTAGACACCCATGCCAAAAACAACAATACAAACCAAAAAACAACATGTAGGATCTTGCACTGAAAATGGGTCATTGGCCGAATTAGGGGCTTTTTAGTGCTTGTAAGGCATTCAAGGAAATGGAGCAGTCAACCTCAGTATTTCACATTCCACAGCATCCTTTTAAATTCCACGTTGTTTTTCTCTAGCAATTGTTTGATTTCAGAACAAAAGTAGGGCACTTCAGAACTTCAAAGAGCACAGAGGTGCCTTAATGTGAAAGCGAATAACTAAGGTTAGAATTGAAAGAAGAAAAGGAAGAATCTCCACAAACTGCAATAATATGTTTCCTTGTTTCTACCAGAAGTGTGTAGCGCTGGAGGTGAAATGCGACAGCGGTGTCTAAATGAGAGGTTTCTAAATGAAGCAGAGCTGTAATTAGCACTAATAGCTAGTCAGCTGCACTGCCTCTAGGGGAAAGACATGCAGACCGAGAAGCAGAAAGCGGTCGGCTTTAGTTAGAACAAATTCTTAATGATTTGAAAGAAGCCCAAAGAGGACAAGTTATTCATTAGCTCTGAATACTTCTAGGATGATTAAAAGACTGTCATGGATTGTATCATTGCTTTTTTGGGTTGGCCTGATAGACTGAGCATTTTGGAATATATATCTTGTATTTTGTTATTTATTTTAATTAATGTAAAACTACATTAATTTGTATAAATCTGCTTCAGTAAACTGTGTTTTGCACACATTTATCTTTTAAATATATTATTAAAGTTATAATAATACTTAATTAATGTTCTTAGATCATCATCTGCTGTAGAGCTAAACTAATTTCAGACAGTAATGCTTATTTAAAGTGTTACTATATGACTTTCTGCCTCTAGATGTCACTCTAAGTGCACAAGCATCTCAGACCAAAACAACAAGGCCACACACAGACACACTCACACATGCATGAACATGCATGTATTAGTACAGTAACCGTTTATGGCTATTAATCTAAATAGGAAGTTATAAGAATATATCTTTATAGCCTGACTTTTAAAGATATATTCCATCCAAAATTTGATTTGCTCAAATTTCTCAATTCTAGCCTAGTTGTGCTGGTTGTCCTTCTCTACCTTGAATGCCTCCACAATGAATATGGAGATCACTAGCCTACTGGATCATCTCTCCTTTGTCAAAAACAAAGCCAATCAGATATCATACTATAGGGATTAACATACAATGAAAACAAAATACTAAAGGCGAATAATTGCATATTGGTTATGTTCGTCCTTAATAAATAGAATTTATCCCATTTAGCTCCTATATTTTTGTCTGCACTCCTAAATGTTATAACTTGGAGCACATGCGCTCCTTGGGACAAAAAGTCAGTGCAGAGCCCTGCCAGCTGTATTCAAGGTGAACAGAAAGAATATATTCTATGTGCGTGATGACTTGCACTACAGACACCCAGCCAGTGCTAAGCAGTATGGGCTGTTTTCATGTGACAACAATTTTACAACAACAATTTTATCAACTCTCTCACCTAACAGCAAATGTAACAGAAAGGCTTAATATTATGTATTTTGTCAGCTTCCTCCGCTAACACAGTCAGTAATAACTTGGCTGCGTCTAATTCAGTGCTAGTCACACCAGAATGCTACAGTCAGTCTACTGACAAGTTAAACATTTATTTGATTGTTTTTTTTTTTTCTAAAATCTTATAGTTTCATAGAAGGTTTCATCGACTTTGCAAATGCATTTGTCAGAAGTTTTTTAATACTCCATTGTGTGTGTTCTTAGCAGTTTTTCTGAGGTTTATATTGTTCATGTTGATATCGAAATTATACCGTATCGACTGAAAATATGAACTACTGTATATCGTCATATACATTTTGTCCATATCGTCCAGCCGTACTGTAGTCCAGGTTCTTTGGGGGTCCCTTATGGCAATACGACTTTGTGAATTTCAAGATAGTGTCCCTTTAACCGAACCACATCCCCTTGTGTTTTAACCCTCCTACCAGCCTGTGCTCACCTAGGGACTTGCCACAGACCGTCCAACCTTGCCTGCTCCCTAAGGACTGCCAGCTGAAGGAATGGGCCGGCTGGGGCCCCTGCACTAAGACCTGCATAGACCCCGAGTCACCCAGCGGCGTCCGCACCCGGATGCGCCGCATGCTGCAGTTCTCCGTGGGGCAGGGAGAAGAGTGCCCCCTTCTGGAGGACAGGGAAGTCTGCGAGCCCCAGGGAGAGACAGCGACGCCCTGCGCCACGTGAGTGTCAACCGCGCGCTGTCCCATGATGCCTTGGGGCTTCTTTGGGAGAGAGCATCCAACTGTGATTAGCTGTCGTGTCTTTCTAACCTCGGGGTGAAAGTGTCACACTGTGTGCGCTTGTGAGGTTGTGTGTGACACCAGGGTGGTGATGCAGGTCTACTTTATATGCTAGCTACTCCCTGCTGCCCTTGCTACCATAGGGTTCGCTATGGATACCGCAGGAATGCATTCATTATTCAAATAAAATGTGAACTGTAAGTGTTCTCCATTCACTCATACAGAGCCCAATCCACTTTCACTGTTGAATTCCCGACACCCACTACAGCAAGCTAATTTCTTCTCCTGGGTGGCCCTGATATCGTGTGTGTGTGTGTGTGTGTGTGTGTGTGTGTGTGTGTGTGTGCGAGCGAGTGTTGTCGTGTGCGCGCGTGTGTGTGTGCATGTGTGTGTGTACTGTAGGAGATGACATATGGAGACAGATTAGTATAAGTGCTTGGGCTAATGGCAGACTTAAAATAGAGACAAACAGTGCTATGTGAGAATATTTGAACCTCACGTCACAAAAGCACACAGAGAGAGAGAGAGAGAGAGAGAGAGAGAGAGAGAGAGAGAGAGTCACATATGGCCTTCATTGCTATATTTTACCAATACACATTTATACATTTTGCTGCACTGCTCAGATATATCACGGTGTGACCATCATAGTTTTGCATGTTTGAAAAACCTTCATATTGTTTTCTTTTACGTTGTTATCGTTTCTTAGTGTATGTTCAGCACATGCCTAATGCCTAAACAGAATACGTGTTTAGCCTAATCCCTCCTGAACATCGTATTGTTTGGATGTGATTTAGAAGAGCACAATTGGCCAAAGCACACAGCCTGGTGGTGTTGCCGTGACAGTGCTTAACGCCGCTCTCACCTCTAGCCAATAAATACCGATGAATTAAAATCATGTTATCAATAATCATGTTTGCATCAGCGAGCAAATAGGAGAGCATGAGGTTTATCTGCGCGCCACAATTAATTTGGTTAGCCGTTGTACACCCACACAGCCATCTCTCCATCTCTCACCGGCCCTTCCATCCGTCCCTCCTCCTCTATTTTCCGTCCAGTTACACCTGGAGAACCACGGAATGGAGCGACTGCCGGGTGGACCTGTTGCTAAGCCAACAGGACCGTCGGCGTGGCAACCAGACCGGCCTGTGTGGCGGTGGCCTTCAGAACAGGGAGGTCTACTGCGTGCAGGCCAACGCTGAACTTCTGACCTACCTGAACGACCTCAGAGGAAACGACAAAGGTTAAAAAATAGAATAATAAAAGGATGTCGGTTCAAATCCCTGATCCACTTAGGGCATTCCAGACAGTGAAAACATGGTCTCAACTCAGTTCTACCTCAGCATTTGAGTGTGGCACTGCAGTGTGTTACGTTGAGCTGTTAAGTGGACTAAAATAGCAGCAGAGTAGATGTGTTGTTACTGTGTTTATAAGCCATACTCCCTCTGTGCTGCTTCAGGCTGGTTAATGTAATGAGAATATTATGTTGCTATTTGCCATCCTTCCCAGACAACGTCATTCCAATAATGTATTTCCATCTGCCTAGCCCTGTGCTGTACCTTTCGTTGGCTTTCTGTCTTCGTTGAGGACTGCGTATTTGTTGGGTTTCGACTTTAGCATACCTATTGTGGATTGTGTTCCCAAAACAAAAGTGTTTGTTTTTACCAGCACAGCATGTCCCTGCATTAAATCTTCTGACACAGATCAGTTTGTCACACAGGCTTGCTACACTTAGATCAATTCCCAAGTGGTTCTAATACAAATTAGATCAAGGACCAATAAATGACAAAGAACATGCTGCAATCGTTCACACGTGCACAGAAACAACAGTCCCATTGTGGAATTGAGACAAAGCAATTTAATTGCCTTTCAAAATATAACAAAATATGACAAAATACGACATGTCACCACAATCTATGTTCAATTATATAATGACAAAATGTGTCTTGGCTGAATTATTGGCGATTCTGTTATGCTTTGCACCCATTATTGAATACCCCACTGTGAACACATCATCAAAGATTTAAGCTCACATTGTGTATATCTAAACATTATTTACGCCTGTTTTCACTCTCTTCTCTAAATTGAAAACACACATCTATATTTACTGTATACATTTTTACAAGATTATCTAGTTTAAGTGACTTGGGAGAGTCACGATAGGCATTTCTTTTGACACGTTTTATTTACAGACATTATGACTGAGCTTGATTTTAAGACCAACCTTGATGATTACTTTGCATTTGAGTTTCATTTGTATTCAACAAAGATTGTGAGATTGATTCATCACCAAATAGATAAGTTCCTTTGGCTCATTTAATTTAAAATAAAATAAACAAATAACTAATATAATAAATCTATGCTAATTAACATTCTCCAATTGCAATGTGTTTTAATATATCAAATGTAAAATAAGCTTGGTCAAAACATCCTGGTTTTTCAAGCTCTGTCCAGAGAGAGAGAGAGATCTCTTAACCACTGAGCATTCAGACGATATGCTTAACGCCCTGCAGTGTGTCTTCACAATAAGTCACCAGTAGGGGCTTTAGCCAAGTCCATGTGCTGTCCAATGGGAATGTTCCTTTGAGTACACACGGTTGCACTCCACCGTGCACTATCTCAAGCTTACTGTAGCCATCCAGGTCCTATCATGAAGCCTCCCTCTCAATTTGGATCACAAAGAAATTGCAGGGAAATGATAAAAAGCTTAAAAGATGTTCCTTAGACTTTAACAACTGGAATCTGTCCCACTGGTTCTTATCTGGACACATCTGATTGCCTAAACCTAACACCTACACAACTGTTAAATGGGCGTTGATGTTGTAGCCTATAACGGGGACAGTGCTTTTTTTTACCATCTGTACCTTCTCTCCAGCCTGCTTGTGTGTGTGCAGTGGAGCGAATGTGTCCATATGCATTCACACACACACACACACACACACACACATTAAAACACACATATGCCAAATGGCATACAGTGCATAGCTGTGTGTGAGCTGGCAGGCGCAGGCAGAGAAACGTGTGGCACACATGCGCGTGGGTATGCGTGACTGCTCACGCCCATAAGGAGCAGTGGTGAAGAAGTGAGGTCTTATCTACTCCACGCAGGGTTTCTTGTCCCTCAGCTGGGAGGCAATCTCCCGGCGTACGCTTCTCAAATGCAGAGGCAAACGGTGGCTCTGTCCTGGCTGACATGCTCTCTCTCTCTCTCTCTCTCTCTCTCTCTCTCTCTCTCTCTCTCTCTCTCCCCACCCCACGTCAGAATACCCTCGGGGGAAGATCTGGAAATCAGCTTAGCTTCCTCTAAATGCTAACCTTAATCATTATGGGAAGAAGAAGCTCTGATCTGACCCAGGATCAATATCACAGCCTCGGTAACCCAATCCGGTAACCTCTTATTAAAATGAGGTTACATGGCGCTGGCTTTGGCAGAGGGTGAGGATTGGCACACGTGTAGGGCGACAGGAAGGGGGGAGGCTCACGTCCTTGCAATGCGATTGGTGGAAAGAGTTGGATTCATGCTGCCTTCTTGCACTCAGCGGACGTTAAATAGCTGTGTTAGTAGGACGTCCTTCCATTCAGTTTAGTGTCTATTCATGCCCTACAATGTTTTAACAATAAACATGAAGGTTGTGATATCATTTGCATCAATATACCCATCTTGCTATGAAGCAATGTCAAATATACTGTAGCTCTCCAACCACATTATAAGGTTACATTTCTCTAGCAGTCTCTCTATTGTTCTGCCAAGACATGTCACAACTCAGCTGCCAGAAATTCATGTGTGAGTCCAAAAGTTAAGTGTACATCTGACTTGGCAGGAGATTAAATGTGGGAAACTCAATAGCACTAGAAAGCAGTTGGTCCCGTTCGATAGTCAGTGCTGTTTTGTCAGATCTTCTGTGCTTCTGTCTGGCCCCACGCTGCGTGGATATCTCTCTGGCCTTTACTGTTGTATTAGTCTTTGCTCTAGTGCCTTTCCATATTCTCTGCTTGTTTGATAGTGCTTCTTCCTCCCTGGTGTGTGACTAGCTAATAGTGGAATCTCCCTGTAATTGCAGTGGGTCAGACTCAAACACCGCAGAAGCCTAGCGTTCCCCCTGTTCTATCCATCACCTTCCAGATTACAGGTAGGTGCTTTTCATCCAGCATGCACACTCCTCTCCCCCTCTCCGCTATAGTCATATAGTATGTTTCCTTGTCCACCCTTCTCTACTCTCCTGCTTTTTCCTTCTCCCATCTCGACACCTCTGCTTCCTCCTTCCTCTCTTTTCCTCTTCCCTTATCTTATCTCCTCTCTACGATCAGTTACCCCTCTTTTCTCCTCTTACCTAATCTCCTCTCCTCTGATAATTTCTGGCGTTGAATGGGATTTCCATACTGGTATCAGGGTACTAAATACGTTACATACTGTAGCCTACATAGATTTTATTTCATGTGGGCTATTTTCTGTTTTTCAGTGTTTTGGAATCTGAAGCACAGCAAGTAACAGACATTTCAATTGCTAGTATATAGTTTCTATAGTTTTAGATTATACTATAAACAAAATACAACAAAAGAAAGAGTTCAGCTGTTAAACAAACAACTGTACTGTATTGTTCTCCCGAACACAAACATTTGCAGAATACTGAATGCCTCATTCAAAAATAACAATATTACAAAGCTCCATTTCTTCACCCCTACGCCCAAAGAAAATTCTTGGCAGTGTAATATGTTGAGAGTGGGACGAAATTAACTTTGGTTCCTCTTGAATTAAATTAGTAAATTATGTTTTAATTGTGTTGTAAAACGCTATAAAATGGACTAGCAGAATATAAAGCATTTTTAACCAGATATCATACACATGACCGGTGTTCTGTTGAGCCGCATATTCATATTAAAAAATGAATTGATCTGACAAGATTGAAGTAATTGTAGCTCTCCAGTAAGGCTTGCCAGGGGCTCAACCAACTATGTATATGACTTTCAGTGTATTTCTAAAAGGAATTAGTCTGTATGAATTTCAATAGCTCCACTTACCTTTTCATGTACAATATTACGATTCAGTTCTCTTGAGTTTGGGAGACTTTAAGCTCCCCGTTGTCCTGTAGGAATAGTCTGCATAAAAGAGGTAAGTGAAGTGAAATATGCAGGTGAAATATGAGAAGAGTGTCATTTCTGAATGCAAATATATCCTGAGGTGTTATTTGAATCTCACAGCTTTCAGATTTGCTTGAAAATAGCATGGGCTCAATAAACCTACCCTTGGAAAAATAGAAATATAAAGAAAATGACATTTAGCATGATGTAGTTTTGAAATCAAAATAGCTAGAAAATTGTATTTAATAAAAATACTTCGACATATGCTTTGGGATCATTTAGGAATAAGGCACATCATTTGTAATGAGTGATTAGTGGCAAAGAGTTTATTGAACTATTAGGAGTTGTAAACTGAAGGTTTAAACCTCTGATGATTTGTGTTGATTATAGTGACAGATAAGCCAGAAGCATTGGGATATATTTGGATCTATATACCATAGTAGAAAATGTCTATTAAAGCTAGAGAGTGTATAGAATTTAAACATACGCATAGTTGCAACAGTTGATGCAATCCTTGTCTCAAGCCATTGGACTGGAGCATTTGTACTACTTTATAAATCTGTCCATCCATCCATCCATCCATCTTCTCCCTCTTATCCGGAGTCGGGTCGCGGGGGCAGCAGCTTCAGCAAGGGACCCCAAACTTCCCTTTCCCGAGCAACATCA
>JAODTR010011402.1:0-28556 GCA_025399935.1 Amblyopsis rosae | reverse complement strand
TATACTTTTATTTATTTATTTATACTTTTATATATTTATTTATTTATTTTTTATTATGGCAGTCCTGGTCCTCCATATTGGCCATCCACCCGTCTGTAAAAGCAAACAGCTCCACCATGTCATTCAGGCCCATGAATACCCCGCCAGTGGGCCAGCGTCTGGGAGAGACCAGCTGATTTACACACAGTCAGTAATCAGTGAATGGCTCTTTTGTTAATGAAAACTCATAGATCTGCTCTACAACTCCACAGATATGACTCCGGCTGCCATTAATCATACCTTAATACGTCCCTCAAAGGTAATAAGTGCTAAGACTGAAAAGCTATAGGGAAGTACAGATTAAATAAATGTCATAAAACTACATGGTGTGCCGTTCGGTACGCATCTTTAACAGGAAGACAACTGTTGTGAGGGAGTGGGCGTTTGCTACCTCCTGACGCAGGACAACAATCCCTACAACTATTTCTCATGTCCATCCCGCACATATATAATGTATATACTGTATATCAAGGGAGTCCATAGATCTTCTTGGGGTAACATGTCTGGCCTGTTGTGAAGCTCCATCATTTAGCTAATTGCAGCTACGGCTTCCACCGTCCTCCCCATCCCTCAGGTGCTGGCTCTGGGAGCAGAGGGGGAACGCCAGTAAACAGGCAGGCCAGCTTGTCAGCTGGTTCCAGCTTGGCATCGATTCATCATCCCGCTGCACCAGTGGGTGCACACCGGGCTAATCACGATTAGGACGGTAATAGAGAGCTCAGCAGACCCAAGGAGGGGAGCAAACCAGCCACCCGACTGCAATGTTCATCAAGCAAATCACTTCCACTTTCAGCATGATGAGAAGGAATGCATTGTGACTCACCTGCTCCAATGGCTTTGGTGGCTGAGAAGAAAGAGCCAAGCAGCGTTGAATAGACTATAGTGTTGAGGCGGCACAGTTGTACGTTTCACAGCAAATGATTGTGGATTAAGTGACTGTGAATGCTATTAGGAATGAGTCGCTTTAAGTGAGTAAGTGGAAGGTTTCAGAGCAAAACACACTCACCACTGGAGCAGTCCAGTCCTCCCCAGCCTGGCTCGCACTGGCATGTGTCAGGGGACACGCAGCGGCCGTGCGCGCACTCCTCCGTGCACTTTGCTGAGGGACACACACATCAGTGCACATCTTATTATCTACTTAACACAAGCACGCATGCAAACGGCACCATCCACGAGAATACACACAGAAATACACACACACACACACAAACATGCATGTGCGTAAACACACACAGGCATCAGTCAACTGCCAATAAATGGCATAATAGAAAGCACACCGCTAACAAAAAGACAATGATCCATAAAATTGAACACGCAGTATCTCCCTCAATACCATAAGGGACTGAATCTAACCGTGGAACTGAGATTTAAACATCTATCTCCTCAACATGACAGCAAGGCTGAGTGACTGGTCCAGTGTGGGCGAATGTTTTCACATTTCTAATTGCAGCCCTGGCAAAACCCCCTTTATGATAATTTATTCCAATTCACTTCATTTGTATAATTATTGCCAAATGTAGTATAGCAGTATCCTATTTATAAAGACAGAAGGGTACATGATAATTTGGTTAAATTACTGTAATATACATGCAAATTATTTGAATCCTTTTATAGGTACAAAGCAAGTCATTTTATTCTATAGGGGGTTCTAACATTTATGTTTAATGTTAGCACTGGCTCAGTTGCCTCTACACCGGTGTCAGTATACAATTCAAGAACTACAGAGCTTTGAGGAAAACTGCTTTTTGGACTGTAAAGTCAGGGTTAGTCATTGTCGAGAACGCTTGCTAACTTTAGAGCCAAAATCAAAACAGCATCAGCGTCGCTCAACGGTCCTCCACAGCGCCGCCTCACACACAGAAATGCATTGTGAAGCAAAGCGTAGTACTACGGCTTTGTTGATGTGAGTGGTGTTCGCAACTATGTTTATGTTCCTATTTATAGAGACACAGCTGTGTAGAAGTATCGGATTCTTTTTTCAACATGCACAGATAAGGTAAGCTTGCGAAATGTGAGCGATATTTGTTGAATTTGACAAAAAGCTTACAATAGCTGACTATACCTTTAATTCAGTACACAAATAAAGTGTTTACTTTCATTTAATCAAGCATATACTGTACATAATAATGCTACAACAATTGTGTACCACAAAAACATTTTAATAAAAGATGATTATTCATGCCAAACAAACAGCGAGTGACAAGTGAAAAGCTCAATATTCCTTTGATGTTCTGAGCATGTGTATCTCAAACTGCACCATGTTAGAAAATAAAATGTTTGTTCTGATATTTCAATTTTATTCACAGTATGTTTGCATGACTGACCTTGTTCTATTTACCACTCACAGACCTTGGCTAACATGCCAGTTTACTACACCACCTTGTTTATCATGATGAGCTGTTAGGACGGTGAATTATGGCAAAGCAAGCTGTAAATCCCTTTTTCATTTGATCAGCCGGCGCTTTGTCATACTGATGCTTTAATGTAGCGGCTATGGGCACTGCAGTGTTTACAAAGTGTGGCGCTTTCTTGATCATTCATATTGAGCAACACAGCATCCAATTGATTGGGCCTGCATCAGTATTCCAGGGAGCGTGTTGAGTTGAGCTGGAAGTTTGGTTCAGCGGGATAATAAAGTGACCTGCATGGAACTATTGCGACAGTGCCAAGTTCTTTAGGAGGCACAGAAGTAAAGCATAACTAAATATAAACACTTTGCATGAATAATTCCACGGCAACGAAGGTCACCTGAGCAGCAGTGCTATAAGAGAGACATGCAGGTTATCTGAGCAAAGAGACTATGACTATTAACATTCCCTCCTGATGAGAATCAGCAGTCAGTCCAGCAGAACGGATCACTGAGGGGTGATATGGAGATGACACACGGTCCGAGGCCACCAGGACAGTCAGAACCATCTGTTTAAAGGTGTAGTAAGTAATTCTCAAGAACGCTTGCTAAATTCGAACTCAAATATAAAATAAAACACCTCTCCCTTCAATGACGTAGCGTGCTCCCTCAGAAGCCACCCCCCACACGTTGCCAACGCATTGCGAAGGCTATCTTTGCGCGACCTGCATCACTTTGTTTGTGTATTTATGGAGCCAGGGCCACTTTTCCTTCGCAGCTCATTGTTTAAGTGTTGTCCCACAAAAGGGTAGGGCAGATGTGAGCCCATGCATGCCACAGAGGAAGGAGAAGAGAGGAGTACATGCTGATAAATAGACAGGAGTATCAGGAGTGTCCAGCCAAAGGCCAAAGCAACAATGCACCACTGGTTCCAAGTACAAGCGTATAATTCCAGACTTCCAGACACAAACAAAGCACAGTGTCCCTTTAAGGACTGCCGTGGCGCATTAATGTGCATAGCGTGCACGTTGGGGTCAGCCAGCGCTGGCCACAAGCCCATTCCTGAGCTGCTAGAGATCATCATTCAATCAGGCGTCAATTAGAATCCACCAGGAGGCAGGCTGCAGCAGCAGAAGAGGATGAGGGGAGAATCCCAAATGTCCAAGTGTGCCTCTTCCCCCCCCCCCCCCCCAACCATAGCAGAAACCCTCCCGTGGTGTAAATGTTAAACCACAGATTGGAAGATAATGCAGGGCCGATCTTCAAGCATCAGTAAAGAGACAGCAAACTGTCTAATTACAGTAAGACGGCAAGGGAAAAAAAGGTCTACGTTTGTGCTGACTAAGGCAAGGTGCAAGATCGACTACCTGTAATCAATGAGTGTAATCAATGGATGGACAGCACGTGGCACGTCAAAGACAAGGGGAAGAAGAATTCAATGTCACCGTGATGAGTTTATCTCATTTCGTTTCAATCAGCATATTCTGATCAGCAAGAACTGGGGAAATGCAAATGTGTCACATCCTTTAGAAAAATGGAAATTAACTTTTAAATATGGAAAGGAAGTATAAAGAGCTCCTTTCTCCTGAGATCTGAACTGGCAAACTGAAGCGACGGTATAATAAAGTAGGAAGTAGGTCTCATTTTAATTGAAATTCATGACTCACTCCACTTTACTCGTGTCTATGGAATCTGTCAGAGAATTGAGCCTTTCATCTAGATAAAAGGCTAATCTACCTCATTATGCAGAGGTGTTATCAGAATGAGGAACAATTGAGCTAATTGGCGATTGTCATGAGCGTTAGTTAATAAACGTAATGTTCTTGCTCAGCCAAAACTAAAATCTCACTATCTATGTAGATTTTTAGACACGTAATAAGGTCATTACTATCCACTTAACTGAGAGAATTAACAGCAGAGAAAAAATGCAAAACTTGCATATTTTCATGTTTTTATCAGTAATGTTGTTTAGTGTTGTAAGGTGTTGATATTGCTGACACACATTGTTAATGTGTTGATGTCAGTAATAAGAAATAATCAGGAGCAACATTACATTTAAAAAAACTCTCAAAATAAAGTTCCACCATGTACTTCTATCTAGCACAGAGATGATTTACTTTTAAAACATGTCTTTGAAGCATTGAAAAAATACAACAAAGCCAAAATGAAAAAGAAATCAAAGACCCAGGATGATTTTCCAGAGGAAATTTCATCTTTACATCATTCAATCTCCACCATGAAATGTGCTATCTGGTATTAATGCCTGCCTGCAACTTCATCAAACCCTCTTCAACTAATTCTAGTGAGAATCAATGGAATCTTCTAGCATATACTCAGCATCTTAAATTAGGTGAAAACTCTATATTGCTTTGCTTGCAATTCATGACTTTATAAGACATCCAGCCTCAATGTTTGGCAGAATTTAGAAATAATAGAAGCATTAGAGAAGCTCAAGAATACCGCAGAGGTTGATCAAGGTTGTGAAACTACGGCCGCCAATACTTCATTGTTTCCTTCGTCACACACAAATGTAATTTAAATGTATTACTGCATACTCAAGTCAATTAAAGATAAGGGCAACTTGGGCCTCAGTGCTTTAAATCGTATTAGAAATAAACTGATGATCCCTAAAACCTCCAAATAGTGAAAAGGAAAGACTGTTTGAGCGTGGAAGAAAAGTAACAGGAGTGCCTCAGGAATTCCACTTGTATTAAAATCCACAGGTGCTCTTGTCAGGGAACAGTAATTCAAAAGGAGAAGAAGTAACACCACAAAAAGGGGTAATCCCAGTGGTGATACACCTTCAAAAAACAAAAGGCACTCGTATGGATTTTATAAAAAATATAAAAAGTCTTTAATGTAAGGACACCTACACGTATTGGCTGCTGAGTGTAAGATTGTTTTAGCATTTTGTGTGTGTTTATTTTTTACTTTCCGCAAAGTACAAATGAATAATCTCAGATACTGAACATATTAATCAAACTACTAATGAAATCACTTTGTTGGAGGTCAGTTACTTTTCTTATGCTCACTTTGTCCTGCAGGCAAATCCTGTCTTAGAGTACAAATGTCTTAATCCTTATAGCGCTAGAGCTAGGATTAAAAGGGATGGGGCACTTTGCTAACACAGCAGAAAGCAAAAAGTACTCCTTTGGCTCCTATCGTCTTATCCTCCATCCTCAAAGAAAATGAGAAGGAAGAAATGTTTACCCTCTTTAGCCGGACTGTGATATCACAGCACCACCTTTTGCTCACACAATGGAGGTCAAATATG
This sequence comes from Amblyopsis rosae, assembly GCA_025399935.1. Taxonomy (NCBI): domain Eukaryota; kingdom Metazoa; phylum Chordata; class Actinopteri; order Percopsiformes; family Amblyopsidae; genus Amblyopsis; species Amblyopsis rosae. Next base: position 22,896 of record JAODTR010011402.1, on the reverse strand, counting down.
AGGAGCACCGTCTCATTTTGTACATCCACCGCAGCAACGCAATGAAAATGGCTATTACTGAGCAAATACTTCCATCGCGCTAGCACCAGATAATAGATGCATTATTGATCAATCTAGGCGTTCCCCCCTCCAAGAACCCCGTGTAATCGCATCTGCTCTGATTCAACACTGGCAGGATTCCCAGTGTCGCGTTGCATCACCCCTCATGCCAGTATAGCCTGAAGGAGCGCTTTGCTATGGTCAAAGAGCAGCTGCAACATACTCACCTGAAACACCTAGAGAGATGTGCAATTTATTTAAAGGTCATTAAAACTTCACACATATAGAGAATACTTTATTTAATTCTTAGAAGAAATTGACCCATTTGGTCAAAATATATGTGAAAATAAAAATAGAGATCAATGATGATTAATGAAGCTATAAAATTGACAGGGTAGGTTTTGGAATCAGCATATTGCTCCCCTCCAGTATTCATGGCTTCTGATCTTTTTTCCTGTTATTGAATTCTGGAGTGGTTTTATGGCCACTGATATGCATTCTCACCTCAACCGGGACCCCGCTCGCTCGTTAATTCTTTTCCCTCATTGTTATATACACGTCCTATTAAATTATGCTGTCATGAAACGTAAAGCACAAAAAAATAAAATAAACGCTTTATTGCAAGGTGGGATGTAAATTGCCTTCATGTTAAATTACGTCAAATAATAAACTGAATCAATTTACAAAGATAGTATCAATCCTGATTATTCCTGAGCAGCAGTAGCTTTATATGTTGACCTGTATACCTCTATATAGCAAGTATAGAGTACAGAGTATACTTACGAACACACAAGTCTCCACTCTCAAAGTAGCCAGGGCAACACTGAGACCGCCGCCTATACATTGTCCTCACGCCCCGTCGGTAAGCGGTCTTGTAGCTGATCCTGAACCGCAGACACACACACACACACACACACACACACACACACAGATAGAAAGCCGTGGGATTTTGAAGGTGACACTTCTAGAAAGGGCAAGCAAACCGTTCATGTGGTAAGAGTAAGCTGTGCCACGTCTTATTTTTCACTGTGTCCGACACATTGGGAAACTACATAAGGAAGGACAACATGTTAAAAAGAAAACATAACTAGAATAAAAAGCAGCAATGTGTGGGTCGACTCCACGACTCCCTGACTGTAAATGTTAGATGTCCAGTATACAGTAATGAATACAGACAGCATCACAAACTTGGCTCTGGTTTAGAGGACAAGAAAGTAGATGGCACAAGGGGTCAAGTGAGGACACGTCTGCAGTCTTACCTGTGCCTGGTGCATTTAAACCAGTTGAGAATGTCAGTGCATCTGGTATAGTAGATCTGGTCAAAGGGGTGAGCATAGGATTCCTGGACTGTGACAGCATAGCTGGGAAATGAGGAAATTCATATTACATCAGCTAGTTTTGAAGAGCTCCTTGTAATTTACGTGGATTCTTTGACAGGTACAGTGCAATTGGTGTGCACATTTGTCACACGCATAGATGCGGTTGTTGTCATCTCCGAAATAGCAGAAACAGAAACACAGGCAGGACTTGGAGAGGATTGCTTGTTGATTTATGTACGTGCCACAGTACATAAGCAGCCTGGCAGTCTGAAGTCACAGAAGGACTTAATGCGAATAATGACAATACTAATTTCAACTCAGAACCATGAAAACAGCCCATTAGGAGAATTAATTTAGTCAACACGGTCCCATCATGATCACTGTGTATCTCACCCCAGTCAGGCAACAGTCCAAACGATATATCTTCAGAGCTTTCTCTCCTCCCCTCCACATTGAGGACAATAATTATTTTTCACAAGTGACACAAGCCGGCACAACCAAGAATTATTCTGCTACGCGGCCGTAATGATTTATTGGGATGAAAGAGCACACTGATCAATTTGCCTGCGTATTTCATTTGTCTGGGCTTCTCCTCCTCCTTCTGAGAACGTGCTGACTTTGTGAGTGAGGTCAATATCCCCGCATAGATTTCACAAACATTTTCCAAGATGTGGCTCTGCTGAGCATTAGCTACCATTATCTAGCACGCCTCTCAGTGCATCCGTCACAAGCCAGACTAACCCTAATCCACCCAGGACTGTTGTCTGTACCGTGGAGGATACACACTAACCTTTCCCATTGGCTGCAGACATTAGGATCGTCTGGGTTGAGGGTCCATACACTGGTGCTGAACCCCATAACAAACAGGGCCAGGGGGGCACCCAAGAAACCCATGCCTTACTCTGTAGAGGGAGTCAGAGGTTTAGACACACACACACACACACACACATACAGTACATAAATAATGTTTTTATTATGTAAATAATATGTTTTATGTTGTTAAGCAGAAACTTTTATGCAAAGTAACTTACATTGAGCACAATAGGAGCAAGCAGGGGTTAGGTATCTTGCTCAAGGTTGCCACTGCCTACTGGTATACCGGGCTTATTGGTCGAACATACAACCTTCCATGTGGGAGCCTCCCACATTTTTTTACACAAATGACAAATGAAAAGTGCATATGATTGATTTCCTAATATATAATGTAAGTTACCGCAATGCCAATATGTGACTTCATAACGGAGCTCCTTGGGAGAAGCCACACAGTACTGTAACACAGCAATAATAGCAACGTAAGTGGTAACTTAGCTTACAGTGAGTAAAATTACTCTACATCTCATATTCTAGCATACATGGTAAAGCTAATGTGAGTCATACATGTAAAAGCACGACTCACGCTAGCTTAAGCACACCGGAAGCATCAGTGCAGTCATGCTACCTCGGTAGAACGGCTCAATCTTTCTGAGTGGCTGCGTGCAATAAGACAGCCGTTCACATGTTCAGCTGATCTTCTGCATTGAGAGAGGTGTGTATAGTTCATTCACATGTGAAGGAAAATCAATCAGACCTCCACTTTCTCTAAGTAGCAGTTCCGTTAAACAGGATGGACTCATGTTCATTTGCGTAACAAGGTGATGAATCAAGGTGCACATATTCTCCCGCTGCTCTTGTACTGCACCCCCTTTTCTGAAACAGTCCAGTTAAATACTGTGAGCCTTGCTTGATTGACTAGAGAGCTTTTATTACTTCTGTGATTAGGCCAGCACCCTCAGTCATTTCAATAAATGGCTTTGGGGTAGTGCAGTACCCCATAAGTCACATGTGACATTTTTCAAGTAGCACAGGTTTTGGAGTCGACGGCATGAGGCCGAAAGTTGACAAAGTTGTGATTATTCTGAATAAGTGGAAAGATTAAGTTGGCTACATGAATCAATGGCTTTTGATAGTTGTTAGAATGATGGCTGCGGGCAACGTGAGCATTACGCTGCCCTTGAAGTGAGAGACAGTGACAGATATAATAGCCAGTGGCACTCGGCCTAAAGCTCACCTAATCTTCCAGCCTGTGGCTCCTTGGGTTTTAGCGGCAGGGCTGTGGGGGGACTTTGTCGGCACAAGGTGACAGAGGTGACGCTGTGCTCAAACACACGCTCGCTAGCAACGAGAGGTGATGACGGGTTGCAGATCTGTGGGAGAGAAGAGAAATAATGAGCTTATGATGACACAACGCTAGCTTGTTCGCTCGCACGCTCATACATTTCTTATAGGGTCAAGAATCAACAGGGGTCTAGTTCGCAAAAGCCGCGCTTGAAAGGCCAAACGCATCCTGTGCAGCCTCCACATGCAACAAGAAACCTCCCTATCTCCTATTCACAAACCTGCCAAGCTGTGGCACAAATGTCTGAGTCAAGAGCTTCTTTACTAATGAACTTCCCTCACTACAAAACACTATAGCTTGTCAACAACGCACCACACTCATAATATCTGAGCTTATTAACAAATTCCACAATTGTGTTATTGCTGGCTTAGCTAAGATTAATAAAGTTTGTTTATTGTCACTGTCCTTACAAGGCTGTTCATTATATTCTCCTGAAGGTCAAGGGGGCAGGATGGAGTTTTATTGGCCCATATTCTGCAGTGCGCTCGGCACTGAGATGTAAACACACAACCACAAAGCAAGGTTTTTTTTGTTCCTGGACAGTTAAATAATTAATCATTTATCCTTCAGATGTGAAACTGCAGCTTATATCCAGCTGGGTGGGAAAATGTGAGTTTAAGGTACCAGGAATACTCGAATTTTCCATCGCCCTTTATTATAAAGTAGGCCTAATCCCAGCCGAACCCGACCGCCAGCTTTATGTGGTACAAGTTTGGCAATTATAGTGGAATGCAATACATTATCAAAGACGTCTTCAAATAGCTAGCAGGTTATGGGAAAAAAATATTGGACTTTCATTGCTGGAAGAGTGTTTACTGCTCATTACAAATTGAGTCTACTACAAAACATGTAGCGTACAATTCATGTTTGTGTAGACACAAAGCTCAGTTATGTTATGGCGCCACCAGAACCTTATATTTCTGCCCCAGCATGGTTTTCGTTTGAAACAATGCTTTCGTTTGTGTGTGGATGGAGGAAAGGGGAAGTTCCAAAACAATGATGTGAGCAAACAGGACTGCTTTAGGAGGAGAAGTAGAGGGCGGTGCCAGCCCCTCGGCGCTTACACAATGCAGGACCTGAGCTTAAATAAAAACAAAACAATATTTTATAAATGCTGAGTGTCAACAGGTAGGTAATTCATATACTGTAACTGTATATAAACAAAGGTGTCTATCCTGTCTCGATCTCATAGATTCTGGGAGAGGCTCTTTGACAAATGACACAACTTAAATAGGAATAAGGGTCAAGGTGACATGCATCACTTGGGTCTTTCCTTTCTCACTCATTCCCATGGAGGCCTGTGGGCCTGCTGACCATGTGCTGAAAACAGCAATTTATTTGGCTAATGAAGGGGGCAACGGTGGAGGAATAAACGAAGCGGGGCGCTAGGGGACCGTGCATTCTGACAGACACCATGTAATAGGATGCACATCAGAACCCCTGCACATAGTGAACCCACTGGATAGTGCAGGTCCGGACACCTGTCTGCCAGAAGTGTTTACATCTCCGCTGACAAGAGCCTCCGCCGCACCTTTTCCGACCGTCCGGGCCGACATCTGCACGTCTGGGGCCAGGCGTCTTCAGCGTACATGACTTATTAAAGAGCGACGCAATTATGCAGGACCTTCCCTTGGGCCACCAGGCATGACTGATGCTCAGCAGGCATGCCTGATGGCTGCCTGGCGATAGTCACAAGCTCTTCATGTCTCCACGGATCCCTGTTGTCCAATCTCATCGGAATACCCTGGCACTCTCATCATCTGACGACGCTCGTGTTCATTTACACAGTCACCTATATAATTGAAGATAATCCTGCTCAGCATTAAAATCACATCTGGAGTCGTAGAAAGTCTATAAAGTTGCACAGTGCAGCTACCTTCTACAAAGTGAGTGTTTACACGGGATCTCTAATCAGAATGCTCCCAGCCACCACTTCAGGTGTGTAATCACTGTGGGAGGACTCCCAGGGAACCTGCTGAGGGATAAGAGGGATCTACACATTGCAGGGGTAGCCATGCAGGTCACTGTGCACCAGGGAGCCTTGGTAGCAGCCACGCCTAATATGCTCTGCTGGTATCAGATGTCATTAGAGAGACCCTGCTGTCACGGATCAAGAGCATCCCTACTATGTCATTGGTGTTTCAAAAACAAAGTGTTGAGTATAAGCGCATTGGGGTTCTGGGTGGGGTGGACCTCCGTCACATAAGCATGTCGTGGCTGATAGATATTGTTTTGATTTGAGCTCAATGTTAGCAAGCATTCTGGAGAATGACGCTCATCAGTTGCGCGCAGCCAATTGTCAAAATGCCGCCTCAAATTTATGCCGCCCTAGGCAGCTGCCTAATCGTGCGTAATGGGTGGGCCAGCCCTGATGATCACGCAAGAATCCATCTTGCATGGCTTACAGTTATAAGTTTAGAGAACCCCGCCAATGGTGCGGACCAATGAACAGCCTATTGGGAACTACCTACAACTGGGAATTAAGGGACCTCATGATACGATATGATAGCAATACTTTGGTATTAATACAATACTGAGATGTATGTGATTCAATGTTGTATGGAAATGTATTTGTATCTTTAAATCATATAACAAATTGAAAACAGTTAAATCCTACTCCCAAAGACCATATTCTGCCAAATAACTTTGAATAGGCCTAATACATACCATGAGACTGTAAATTAAATTTACTTTGAACTTTCCCAGATTTATTTATGAACAAGACAGTAGAATTCTGCATTTATTTAGGCAAAAATACCATTGTGCCATCTTTAGAATTTGAGTAATTATAGTATTATTCATATTATCAAATAAAAATAATGTATCCGCTTTTAATAGCTAGAAAAGCCAAACCAAAAAATATTTCTTGAACACTATATTAAGATTGTCAAAAATAATATAGCGATACTACACTGTATCAATATTTTCCCCCTATCCCTAGAAAGTACAGGAAGTTGGCACATGGTTTACGTGTGAAGTTAGCCCGTGATAAACGATAATAGACAGATGGCTACAATCACCTGCCAAGTTTTTGAAAGTGTCTGCCCTTTACCAGCGATGACTTTCCAGGTGGTTCTGTGTGAACAAACCATCTGGCAGGGTCAGATTAGTAAATCATGACATGAAATCATTGACGTTGAAGGCCACAAGACTATTTAACACACTATCATATAAGCACTATACCTTAATATTTTATTGTTGTCCATGAAATATATTCATGTACAACAGACTGAACCTTTGCATTGGATATTAACTGGGTTTCTTTTACTGTGCTAGGAGAAATAATTATCTGGACTGAGAACCAATGGAAAGAAAATACTTCATTTAGACTCTAAATGCAGTACTTTTGCAGTACTTTCATTTAGAGCATGTTTCAAAAGTAGCAACTTAATGCTAAATTAAATACAATAATGTAACCTTTAAGTGTATAAAATTAGTTAATTTCCATAAACTATATTATCTCATCATCATACTTTGGGCAACTGTTTCATTCAAGAATACTTTAGCCTAATCATTGTGTTATGCTCAAATAACAAACATTTTACATCTAAAGGGAACAGCGGAACTTACAAACTTATGTGAGAGGGACTTTATCAGTACATTTCCAAATCATAGCTCGGCTCAAATGTGGCCAGTCACTACAGGCCAACAACCACTGTGCTGTTATGGTTGCAACAGTGCAAATATGATTGCGTGTGATTTGCACTATAGGAGAGTGAGACACCTGGGGAAATGCTGCACGTCGTTTAACAGGGCTTTAATTCTGGCCACATGGTTTATTCATGCAGCGACTGCTGATATCACGACTCTCATAAATCACGCAGTGCGGCATGCTGGACATCCACGAGCCATGGGCAGGGCTCACTAATCTCAACACCATCTTTCATCTGAATAACCTTGCCTTACTGCAGGGCAGGCCAACAGCAGACACAACCCACTGGAGGGAAGCTCTCCACAAGGCACAAAGACTTTCTTAAGCTCGTCAGGCCTTGCAAACAGTCCTCATGTATTCTACTGAGGCAGTCTAACTGTCCTCATCCTTAGTGAACATACAATCAGAACTGGTTAGTCAAAGGTGCTTTGTCCCATATCATAAACAGCAGTTAATATAGCAGCAGTGTTGGGAGTAACTAGTTACTAGTTACTGTAAATGTATTACTTTTTTCAGTTATTAGTAGTGTAATTAATAACTATTTCCAAAACAGTAATAATATTACAATTATTCATCTGAGTAACTAATAGAGATTTCTGGTCCTAGCAAAGTTAGGGTAAGCTAATTGAACCAACCTGTCTGATTTGAGAGGCTGCAATGTTTTCACTTTGGTTGATTGTTGACTCCTAAGGTTAATTATTGTTGCAATAAAGAGGATTCAATTCTAAAATGAGCTGGCTACATAGGTTGTAATTTTTCAGAAGGGATGAGGCAGAGTAATGATTGTGAAAGTAATACAGTAATGTAACTAGTAATGTAACTAATTACTAAAATAATAATACAATTTTTTTTTTAAGGAGTAATAAGTAACTAGTAACTTATTACAATTCCTGATTAAGTTGCCCAACACTGTATAGCAGCAACTATTTTCTATGTAAAAATATAGCGGACTATTTGCGTCCCGAGTAGTGAGTGATGTCAGACTCACTCAGAGTGTATAGCTCCTCTATTCTTTGCTTTCATAGCCAAGCTGGCTGCTCGTGCTTGTGTGTGTAGGTGTGTGTGTGTGTGTGAGCGTGGCCCACAAAGCAGTTGCATTGGTGTGATATGCTAGTGCTCTAGTGTGACAGCTAGTGGCATAAGCACATAACCCCACTTTAATATTAGCTTTATGAATGAAGAAAGTCAGAGCACAACTTTTCTAAACTATAACTATATACTATGAGTAACAGAATGGAGCTGTGCACTCAACCGGAGTTAACAATCAATTTTTTTTCTACTACCAAACATAAATTAAGCAAACTATTGTTATTTTCTAATTACTTAGAATTAGGTTTACACCCACACAAAAGGGAAAAAAAACTTTCTTCATAAACATGTCAGCAATTACCAGCTTTACACACCCGGGCTCCCTTAGATAAATGGAATTAGTGAAACGACACGTTCTGAACAAAGAAACAACATGTCTGATGTCACACAATCCTGTGCGGGCTGTACTGCCTCAGACATCTCAGAAGCTTTCCCATCAGGCATCTAATAACAAACTCCAGCCAGGCATCACACTGACAACTGCTTGTGCTGCATTGCCCCCTCTATATGCCATGGTGCCCCCCACATCCCCCAAGACCATGCTGTGGTGTCCTGCTGCCAGAGCAGAACCCTCCCCCCACTTCTCCTTCTCCACATACGCTATGTAATTAGCCACCATGTGTCTGATTGGATGTAATGAGAGCTGGAGAGAAACAGTCGGCCATCTTGGAACAAATTAGTGTGTGGATATTAGCCTCTTGAACCCTCTGTTCTCTCCCACCGGGGTGCTTCTGAGCGGCTTACAGGACAAAACTGAGATATTCCGTTTCTACAGTGCTCTGGCTAAGGAAGAACAATGACACAGCAGTGCATACCAAGTAGCCGTGATGGCTCTATGGTGTGTTTAATACCAATGGCTATTTGAGCTGAAGTTAGTCTGACTACCCTGTGGGGCGGGAAAGACGGACAACGGGCACAAATAGGTAGACGGGGCGCACAGAAAAGAATTTGGGGATGCAAAATGAGCACCTCGCCACGAATTGCTGAAACAACAGCACTGCCAAGGCAATTTTACACCTCAATAGTTCCAGACCTCAGCCACTGTCGTCCCAAACTCTGAACTGCGTGTCTTCCTGTGCGTCTTCATTTATTTTGTGTCACTGTCCCTAGACGTGAGAAGCGAAGCAGTGAGAAGCTTCACCCCTCCCCTAAAATGTCAGGGACATGGAGACGTGTGAAGCACGTGGAGGGAGGGGGTGAGAGGAGAGATCAGGCACAGTGACTAGTTAAGGTATCTCTCTGCTTTCTAGATGGACTGCTCCCCAGATAGGCTCCAAGTCAATAACTGTCTCACGTTCAGCAACGTGTTAGTGTGTTAACACTTAGCGAACGCCAGGGAACTTTCAGTACACTAATGACAATCACAGAAATGTAAGTGTCTATATGCTCGCTGGATGTCCAGCATTGACTGGACATCCATCTTCTGAAAAGAAAGAAAAGAAAAGAACAGAAAATAAAAGAACAAAGAGAGAAAGAGAAAGGAAATTTCCTGAATCTCAATGCGCCCACATTGATCAATAGTTTCTTCCTAGTGCATTAACCCTTAGGGTGACTAGTGAATGAATGAAAGGTGAATGAGTTCATCATGACCATGAGATATGAAGATATGCTCCTGCACATTGCCCGGGCCTCTTGCCACAAAACCATGTGATTTCAATATGTTGAAATGACTGCTCTCTTGACCCTTTTTGCATTAAAGATGTATGCCCAGTGGCTGCAATGGTGACCATTCCAATGTCCTTGAAACCACTTGGGGAAAAAATATTCATATTAAATTGAATGTATTAATAAAATGGACACCAAAAATGAATAGGCCATCCGCTCTCTCCTTGGACACAATAGGTCTAACTAATTAATGCTTGAAGAATATCTAACAGACTGTACCTGTCATAGAAACATGAGGCACTTGAGATAAGCTATAATTGACAAAGAATTATTGTTATAAAGCCAGCTAATGCAATTGGTCTCATACTTACTGTAGACCCAACACACATTCATTAGACACATGGACAGCTCTGCCATATCACACACACATACACACACAAAGTGCACACACACACACACACACACACACACACATTACACACATACACACACTCACTTTCTGGATGTGAAATCAAACAAATGCATGACACAATGCTCAGGCTAACACACTGAAATCCATATATTCAGTGTAGAAACAGAAAGGTTAGCATTCACTAAACCACTGTTGTTTAGCATATCTATCACCAACCAACTCAGAGTGTCAGGGTTCCATGGGACGTTAATGCCCCTGACTTCTATCAACACACACAAGTCAAGCAAATAAGCAAAGCAGACATGTACAGCAATTGAAATGGTCTATAAGCGCCCTAACATGCACAAACTAACTATTCAAATGACTGTTAAGATTAGTGAGTACCTCTAGAACTGTGTACACACAAACTTACCTGTTTCTCTCTGTGTTTCTGTGACCAAGCCTCTATTGCTGTACACAGAAGACTGCACAGTGCTAGTCACTTGGGTGCCAAGTACCTATTTGCTGACCCTGTGCTCTTCGGACAGGTCTAGAAGAAAACACACACACACATGCGCACAAGTGTGTGCACGCACACTCCTCCTCTATAGTGGTGCTGCAAAAGAAGACACACACACTGCCTTGTGTATTATTCATGAGCCGCCTTGTTGAGTGGGCAGTTATTCAGCGACTAAATCCAAGATGTGGCTCAATCTGTGCTCCATTCACTGTCCTGACTGCCATTGATCACCAAGCGATGTACCCAGGTGCTGAATAAGCAGTGGGGCTTTATGTTATAGAGCTCAAAGCACCTAGCTGTTAGCACGGAGATTAATCACTAGACACTGGCATTGAACCAACATTTGCTTTCCAGAACTGATCCAAAGGGGTGCTCAAAGAGACACATGGATGGTGCTTATTATACAAGTGTAACACAGCATGGGGCAATAATGTGTCAGTAATTGGAGTAATGGGAGATACTGTGTGAAAATCAATGGCACCCAGAATAAGTCCAAAATAGCCTCTAGTTTCACATAACTAGTTTTATCCCTCTATGTAGTCTTCACAAACACAAACACACACACACACGCACACACACACACACACACACACACAGACACACATCCACTCTGGAAGGTGCCAGAGGCAAGGACTCACACACTAATAGATATAACACTATTAATGGGTAGTTGAGCACATTTGTCGACTTTGATCATCAGTCATATAGCGTATTGTATATGATGCCAAATGCGGCATGTCCACAACCCGCACAATTCTACATTTGTCAAGATGACAATCATCCATCATCCGTCAGTTAGAATTATGCATGTGAAATGTTTTATCAAAAGGTGTTTCACTTGCTTTAAGCCTATATGCTGAGTCTGACACTTTCTATAGGCAAGGCGCACAACTAATAATAATGAATTCAAGTCATGTTTCTGTTGAGTTGTTTCCAGTACAAACAGCAAATAGACAACAAACCATTGAGATAACATGTTTTCACTGTCTCTCAGTAATTTCAGTTAGGCTAAAAAAGATTTCCAATAGAAAGAAAGAAAGATGCCTATTCTGCAGTCTAGACAAGTTATTAAAACATACAGTATAATACCACTCCATATATTACTAAGCAGAAAAGCCACTGTAACTGATGCAGCAGCAAATCTGTCTGGGCACAGGGTGATTGTTGATATAGAGCTGGTTGGCTACACAGTGAATTATAATGTACAATATTAATTAACTATCACAAACTAGCATTTGTGAGAGTACCTTGCATCGGCAGTAACAACGCTGTTTTGCGTTTCTATGTAAAAGGCAAGTTGCAACCATGTCTAATTATGTAACAAACAAGAGATGTATAGAACTTGCATCAGCAGGGTTTTAAGTCTTCCAGTCCCAGGTGTGCCTGTCATTAAAGCCAAAATGACAAGGACTGATGAGGACAGCCAAGCATTGGCGTGGAGCTTTGGTCTACAGCATCCCATCCCAGTAGTAGGGAGCTAGATATAATGCAATGCTCTTGCAATCTATTCATCTGTGGACTGCTGGCTGACCAACATCAATTCCCTGCATTGTCAAATTATTAATTAAATGCATGCAAGAATAATAAGATGCAGACCTTTGGGACAACACATCATTGAAGCTCAATCTAAATCGCAGATTAAATCTATATTCTGCTACAGGCTCTTGACCTAACTGATTTTGTTTGTTTATTTGTTTGTTTGTTTGTTTTTTTCAGAAAAGCTACAAGATTTGTAATCTTTACAGTACTGATTGTACTTTTGATATTTCTAGTGTAAAGTGTGGGGAGTTCAGAAGCCACAAGGACCACAATAGCCAAACCAAAACATTCCATTTCTCAACAGCTACCCAGATAGTATTGTTGAAATGAATACCAATCACCAGTGGGTGATATACCACTTAGTCTAAAAGGTTAATTGCAGAGCATATCAATTCTAGAACAAAAGGTGTCTTTTAGAATTGTATTTTTTGTTTGTTTCTATTTAACAAACAACATCTTAAATGCAGATTTTAAAAGTTATTTATTATTATATTTTCAATTAATTATTATTAACAAACTATAGCACAACAATGCTTTATTACCAATATTATGTTTGGTATGCATGTGTTCATGATGTTTCACTGTATTTTATTACAATAGACTATTTGGCAATATCAATTGGTATGCTGAAATAATTATTTAATGTTATATTCATCCATTTACAGGATAAACTAAATTGAGCATTTGATTAGGATTATGCATTGTTATTTACTTTAATATTTCCTTTCTACAACAGTGGAAAATGTAAATATCACATCCAAAAGCCTGCCATAATATAGACAGAATTTGCCAGGGAAAGGGTGTGCCATGCTATTTTTCATTAACTTTTGCTAATGCTTATGACCTCAAGGGTATTTTATCAATGTTGAATGCACTTTTGCTGAAATAATAACATCTATCAGTCAGCACAAACAGCAAAAACAGCTTAATTTGCAGAATAAAGGTCATTGGAAGCATTGCTTTTGATGGAATGATGGAAACCCACTTTTTAAAAGGAAGTTTTTTTTTTTACTCTAATAAACTTGGAATATATAATAAAGGTTGCTCTGATATGCTGTAGTTGAAATCTTTTCAAGTTTGTAATGAGGACATTATTGACATAATAGACAGGCTATAAGATACCAATGTCAGAGCAACACTATTTGGCCGATTTTAGAGGTAAATGCAGTTAAATAAGAAAGAAAAGGTCTTCATAGGGTTCACACTGCCAGTACAAGGTGTCCTTGGGAATTGAAAGTACGGTCAGCTTTCTTCAGCCACACTCATTCATTAAGCTGCTCTAATTAAATGTTGGCCAATTGATTGAGCCAAACATCAGGTTTTCCATATAAAAAGGGTTTACTGGACTTTTAAGTGTGCCACAACAACAATTCTACAACATGGAGAAACACTTGTGTGCCCTTGAAGGCCACACAGCTCTTTGCAACATCTTAGAAAATGAGTATCTGCCCACTTGTCTCCTGCATGCAGAATTACTCAGAATGTGGGTCCTTTACAGTTGTACTGCTAAAGTTTCATTCAAATTTTAATTTAAATTAGTTCAAATTTAATAGAAAAATCTAAGTAAACAAGAAAATTGTATTGTAGTTTCCAGACATTTTTAAAATATTCAATGAGAACCCATGTAAGGATTAAATATCGCTTTTCTGTGTATAAAGTCCTATGGCGTTTACAACTTCCAAAACATACATATTGTATTGTATGTATCACTGGGGAGTATCGAAGTAAAAAGTAATATGACAATAAATCAAGATGTTTTTAAGATGATAATTACATTGTGTCTGTGTTCCCACTGGGGCTTGATTCGAATAGTCACTTTAATAAATATGGGGCCACTAGATAAATGTTAATATTGAAAACTAAGAAGTTAATTATACAAAAATCTTCATTGGCCTTCAAATTTATTGCCAATATACTGTTGATGAATGGCTTCATAATATTTTTTTCAATGGAGGAAAATCTAGGAATTATAATTCTAATGATATGAAGACAATAGTTGCATGCTTTAATTTGCTTGCATGTGTATGTGTGTGGGGGTGAGGAAGGGATTTCCATTATAAAATTATTGTTTATTTAGCATAACATGCACAAACATTATCCCAAATTATTTAATAATTCAATCTTGTTATGTATGTCTTCTGAATCAATGACTAAAATGAATGAATGAGTCAATGAATAAAAGTTCAAGTCTGAAAGGATGTGAGTAGCACTATGTTGTCATCTAGTGGTTAAAAAAGGCATAAACATCTACATTTTTGTCCAACAATTCTGAATAGCCAACCTAATAAATTGTCGCGACTCGCCAGTAGTGGGCTTCTTGCATTAGTTATAAAAAATATAATAATAATAATAATAATAATAATAATAATAATAATAATAATAATCACAAAACACTTAATAATAATATTCAAAGCTGGATACAAATATTCTCAAGGTAACCTATACGAAATAACTTTAGAGAAACAGGTTGGCAAAGTCAACAAAACCAATGTGATAAGAGTTGCCATTCTAAAAAACGACATTGGGCTACACCAATACTTTAGGCTAGCAGGTTCAGAGTACAATTTATTCTACACGATAGAGATCGATTGTCTGCTTTGGCAGAGCACAAATATTAATAGATAGCCAATAAACAAATTGCATAGAACGCACATCCGTCACGTTGCAGTATATATCATCCCTTGCCAGATAACGCGCCACAATAAAAATTCAACTAACTACAGACGTGACAAATGCACACAAAAATGGCCAATGGTAATAAAAACAATATCTAGGGAAATATCAAACGTGCATACTGCAACACCGTCAATCAAACAAATGTCAATATTCTGAAAACGTGAACTTACCTTATGACTTCTAAATTAGTTATAGCCGCTGCAGCGCAAAGCAGTCCTGAATGCGACTTTTCCTATGGCCATTGTCTTCCATTTGTACGCAATACAAAGCTAATGCAAGTGTTAAGTTAGTTGATCGTAGGCCTACTGCGTTTGACCATCGAAGTATATATTAATACGATTAAATGCAGACGTTGTTGAGACACATGCAGGGTATCCCCCTGCTCCCTCTCGTCTCACACGTAGAATGAAGCGCGGCCCACTTTAAACTCATGTGACGTCATGGGCGATGGTGCTGATGCTGCAACGCCCCCCTAACACACACACACGCGCGCGCGCGCACACACACACACACACACACATGACAAACAATTATTTCTTCATTTTTATTTACGTTTTTTAAATAAAAAAAACTAACAAATTAGATTTTTTTGTGAGCATCCTCTTTACATGACATAACATTTATTTTATTTTTTTTATTCATGATTTCTAAACTTGAACTCCCAACTTGAATGTCAAGAATGTCATAGGTAGAAAATATGTCTTTAAATAGACTGCTTAACGATATTTCCGATTGGGTGGTTGGGTGATGGAATTAGGGAAATTGCTCAGAACAGAATAAATATAGTAATTATATCCTACTATAGCCTATTTATTTCTGTGCAGGCGAACACTTATTTCAAACAGCAAGTCATAATAATGCTTCTACTCAGTTTCATATTAGGCAAACAGGCATCTTGCAGTATATACAGGGCTGGGAAGTAACTGATAGGTGTAATCAGTTACTTAACTACTTCTGATTACACAAAAAAGTAAACAATAACTGTTATTATCCTACAGTTACCATCTGTAATCAGGCTGTATTTGTATTTATTTATTATGATTACTTCTATGACTACTTTCACATTTAAAACGGAAGTTTGCAGAAGAAAAAATAATAAGCAATCGGCTGTTCTCTAACTTCTCTTATCAAGTAAATCAATAATTGAAATGAAGTCCATCTGATATCCTGAGCATCACAAACGGTCACAAAAATAGAAAGATTTGGCGTGCCAAAGCAGTAAATTTTTTGAATGTTTAGGCGTTAAGTAATTTAAAAGTAGGCCTAATGGAAAATTATCAGATTATTATACTACATTTAGTTAATCTAAAAATTATACGTTATGATACTGATTATAATTTTAATATGGTAACCAGTTGGCTATCTTTAACATATTAATTAACCTATAACCCTGAGTAAGACTATATGGAAAGATAGACCGTGTCCACACAGATATTCTGCTATGCACCACGTAGCCTAAATGAGACATAGGAAATGGCTATAGGCTATGTAAATCAAGACACCTTTTTTTAGCCTATATAGCATAGGAGTCCTGTAATGGGTTCGAGCACCAGCATTGACAATAGGCTATTGCTATACGCAGCGCAACATGCCTTAACCATATTTCAGCTAAAGATGGGTAAAGCAAAATAGCTCCCAGTTTAGCTCAATATCCACTGCAACTAATAGGCTAAATAATACATTTACATTTACGGATTTTGGCAGATTTATAATCCTATAGGCCCTACGATTTTGTTAGAAAATAGTGGTTCGTAACAAAAACTGTATGATTCCATCGCACAGGAAATAGTACAACAACTTGCTGCAGCCTGTCGGTTTGAATCAATCGTTTCTCTTTGTGGAACCAGACGCAATCAGTACACAACACTGTCCTGAACTGTGAGGAACCACATGTGTTAGTTAGGCGAAAGGGCGAGAACAACAGTAGCCTGCGCTTTATCCAGCGCGCCACCGGGCTGCCGAGCTAATCCTCCCCTTTGTAACCTAGTGTTCTTTATCTTCTGTCATACCATTTAATCGCCAGTAGAGGTAGCACTTATCAAAGAATAGCCCTGCCGTCCGGAATACGAATGTAAATATTATATGACGTGCAATTTTAGAATCCACCCATTAGGGTTGCCTATTTGGACACAATTGATCACATGATCTATTGCTAGTTTTGAGTAAAGGTTACATTTTTTTTCCATCCACTATTTGTCAGTGTTGCCCACATTTGTTCTAGGCCTACATTAAAAAGATAGCAGTTCACCATGCAAAAGAGAAGGAAGCCTGAGCCGATCCAACTTAACCCGATTCCTGATGGAAACACTATCAACGGCACCGGTGCCACAGAGTGAGTGTCTGAATCCATTGTAGATTGACATTTTCTGCATGTATGGTCGATTGATGTTTGTCGGCTGAAATGTGTTATCTGCTGCTATTGCTATGTGTTAGCATGTAGACAACCATATGAAATCCGGATATTTTGTTTAATGATGGTAGGCTAATTATCGTTGTGTTAACTTCTGTTTAATGGCTGCACGAAGTCAAGACCAGGTGTTGAAAAATCTGATGAATGTGTAGGCTAGTAGGAGGACACATTATTATTTTATTTTTTTTGCAGTGCTTAAATTACATTATTTTAGTGCATTTCAGTCTCCTTTGCAATTGTATTGATAATTAACTTCTGCCATGGACATAATGCTCAGCCTCACTTGCTGATTTTGAATAAGCAGGGAAGTAACATATGGCAGCATAAAGGATAAAAGGCAGCATTGAGATAAAAATGTTCAGATATTTTGAGAAAGTGCTTAACCCATCCCATCACCCACTTAACGTTGAGTTTACGTAGTATAATGCCATGCCCAGTAGGCTACCTACAACCTAATTTCATCGTTGTATGACAATTAAAAGGCAGACAGTGCTTTTTGAGAAGTAGACAATAGATAGGCTGCATAGCCTAGAAATATTAACGTCAGTAGACAATAAAATAAAGACGAAGTAAATGAAACACTCTTAAAACAGGATAAAATGCCATAAGGTGAAATAAAAATAATATCCCTTCCCTAGAGGCAGATTAAAACATGGATAGAAAGCCTAAATGAAAATGATGATTAATAAACATACACGAGATGAGATCACAGCTGAAAGTGCAGTGAAATCATAACAAAAATTACAGCTAAATATGTAGAGTTGATGTTCTTGGCAGGGCCTTTTTTTCCTCTGTTGGCATGTAAGTGATTGTGTGTGTCTGTAAACAATGCCAGTAGTTGGTTTATAGTTAACCTTAACCTGAGGTTTTTCCTAAGATCATGAAGTCAGGCTGGAATTAAATGTACAATAACACAGATGGCATGGTGGACGATCTTTGGCTTTTCTCACTTAATGTAGTAGCATAGTAATACTTTCTGAATGATACCATGTACGACCAGGACTGCATTCTGTCTGTGCTGCAGGGCAGGTTGTGGCAAGCCAAAGAGTGGGATTTAGAGTGAAACACTCACCAGGAACTCTCATTCAGTTATTAGGAAATGTCTATACATGACAGGCATGACAGGCTACAGGCTATAGGCATTCAAAGCGTCTGTTTTTTTGTGTATGGGCTCAGATAGACAACACATGCAGCAGCTCTTTTGTCTACAGGTAGAAATGCGACTGGAAGCATGACTTAAATAATGGATGACTTCATGACATATATGTGGGCATAACACATTTGTTATTAATCATTGTTTTGTACTTAAAATTAAAATATGTGGTATGTTGCTTCAGTGGCATTTTTGAGTTTTGAGAAACACGCAAAACAGCCTACACAAACATACAATGCACAGATGTACAGCAGTGTCGAAGTTACATCAGCCTGCTTTTTCTCTGTCTCCAGATATGCCATAAACTTAGTAGCCTATACTACATTGACTTTATGCCTACTGAACCAAATTGAAATAAAGCAGGAATAAACCAAGGTTACTTAACTAATATAAAACAACACACATTTTTTAATAAGTCCTTAACATGCAGAAGTGCAATACACCAACACCAATTGCATATTATATACTTGATCTATTAGGCTATCTCATGGTTTAGGATAATAATCCTTAGCTGTTGGGCAACAGAGTGATTTGAGTGGATGTTTAAAATTGAAAAATTAACATTAAAACTGAGATAATTGGTAGACTCTGAACTATACATTTAAAAAACCAAAAGCATCAAGAACCTATAAACCTGACCGTGGAAATGAAAAGGCTTTTATTATCAAGGACTAATGGATGTCCTTGAGGAGCGTTGTGTTAGTCGGAACACCAAAGAAAGGCCTGAGACGTGTTCTTCTCATCCTCCTGGGAGACAGCTGTTGCGTGGAGCTATTGCCCCCCCACGCCTGGCGGAGAGTGTATCAGACTGCTGCTCTCATCCTCCGTATTTCTGCCTCCTCCACTTCCGGCTGTAGTCCACCAAACACCCACCCACACCACCCTCTCTGGCCGAACGCAGTACCTCGTCACCATGGATATGCACTTAACCCTCGCCATGTTGGATGAGCCATGGAAAGGTGTATATCATCCTGTGTAGCTTGAGCTGTTCTCTGTGGGGTCAGAAGCTTGTGTAGTTCATTCAGGGATTGATTTTGAGCACATCTTGTATAACGGCACTCAAAATGTATTTAAAATATCTACTCTGATTCCCTATTAGACTGATTGACCTTTTGGACCCATATGTGCTTGAAAAGTTATTTTAATATAGATTATTTCTTTGTGGTGTTTACTTCCATTAATTTTTCCTATATGTGATTATCAGCTGATTCAATAATCTTTATTCCTTAGCAGATGTCTGAAGTCATTGATTTTGAGTTGACTAATTAACCATTTAATCATTAGTCTGTGAAATGAGCTGCAGAATCTTCATCAATCGCTGTCAAGTTAAAAGCTTGAGATCGGTATTTTAAACAGCTGCAGGAGAAGGAAATGCATAGTAGTAGCAGGTCAGATATATTCATTTGGCAAATGGCTTCCAGAGCAAATGTGTCACCATGACAACAGCACCACGGGAAGAGGCATCGTGATCTTATATAACTCCCATCTTCCTCACATTGGGATTTGGGACAGAAAACTGCAGCGCACACTGTGTACACTGTTGTCTGCCTACCTGGGTGCTGGTGTCTGTAGGACATTATTCTACACAACGCTGTGTGCTTGTAGAACATGTGTAATAGACTCTCCATTCAACCAGAGTGGTGGTAGTGATACTAGTGTGCTATAAGTAGAAACCTCTGCCAAAGCTTTGTCTAAATGAACAGTGCCCATCTTGACAGTGTAACCTTGTGTAAATCCAAATTACCCATCATCCCCTTGTTATTTGTCCTTCTCTCTCTCTCTCTCTCTCGTTCATTATGTTAGAACAAACCTAGAGGCCTTGCAGAAGAAACTGGAGGAGTTGGAGTTAGATGAGCAGCAACGCAAACGTCTGGAGGCCTTCCTGACGCAGAAACAGAAAGTAGGCGAGCTCAAAGATGATGACTTCGAGAAGATCTGCGAGCTGGGCGCAGGCAACGGTGGGGTGGTCTTCAAGGTCTCTCACAAACCCTCTGGTCTCATCATGGCTAGGAAGGTAAGGGGCTTATCCTTGATTCCTAGCAGCACAGAGATACTCTTAAGTCCCAAGCACAACTCTAATAGAAATAATAGACTGCCTTGAACTATTTTCTAGCTCACACAAGCATTGCTTTATATTTGCCCTATGGATCAAGACCACTTGTCTCATCTTATGTAGCTTATTCACCTGGAGATCAAACCAGCCATCAGAAACCAGATTATCAGAGAACTACAGGTGCTACATGAGTGTAATTCTCCTTACATTGTGGGGTTCTACGGGGCCTTCTACAGTGATGGAGAAATTAGTATCTGCATGGAGCATATGGTAAGGCTCTTTACGTATGGTTGCCATGGTTTCATTCTACATCCATTTAGATGAGATCCTTAGTTTTCACCCACATTGAGCTGCCAAGTCTATTTTCAACATGCATGCTCGTGCAGTGAAATAGGTATACTGTTTTTCTTTGTTTGCTGATATCAGGATGGAGGCTCCTTGGACCAGTCACTGAAGAAAGCAGGAAAGATCCCTGAGCAGATCCTTGGCAAAGTTAGCATTGCTGTGGGTACCATGAGCACCTCTACCAGCAAAAACCTGCAGTATGCATCCATGTATAAGTGTTTTGTGTGTGCTGTTCTGATATGTAATTTGTCTTTCCAGGTTATTAAAGGCCTGTCCTACCTAAGGGAGAAACACAAGATCATGCATAGAGGTGAACATGCTTAGCCTTGTGATGCCATCCTGATCTTGCAAGTTTTAGTTTTACTTTGCCACGAGAACCACCATTGGTCAGAACCACAGTAGTTCTGACCAATCAGTGTCAGTCAGTGGCAGCTAGAGGCATAGTTTAGGTGTGACGATAACTGACAGTGATAGACAATCAGTCAGTTCAACCAATTACCATCTTTTTAAAGTGCCTACCCTTTTCTAAATAGTTTCAATGGATAATTCTGTGTAACAAACCATCTGGCACGTCAGATTAGAACATGCTACCCATTTAGCAATACACAAATAATAGCATTTTGAGTTGTTAAACTTTTAAATCAATCTAATCACCTGATCATTATGCACTGGGTTTGTTTTAGGGTGTGGATTGGAATGTGTTCAAGGATGATAATAGCCATTTCCCCGTTTCTTCACCAAGTTTCTATTTCCACACAATACACGCTATTTAACTGAGTCAAATTAAATGTACACAGCCTGCACTTACATTTGCATTAATTGTTGAGCTACGCTAATCAATTCACTACATATAGTTATGATTCTCTAACAAAGTTTTAGCAGGATAGTTTAGTGGTTAGAGTTTTTGTCGGCTCCCAGCCGCTTAATCCCCAACATGGCAACCCTACCTGTAAGTATAATTGAGCAAGATGTTTATCCCCTTCCAGCTCCTTAATACTGTAACTGTACTCACTGCAAGGTGCTTTTGACATCTGCTAACTGATCTCACTCATTTGATTTAGTTTTAATAAACAATGTACCTACATCACATGATTTAAGCAGCTATCTTTAAAGCAGGGTTCCCCAACCCTGGTCCATGGAAGGCATGTTTAAGATGTCTCCCTGCTCCAACACACCTGATTCAAATGAATGGCTCGGTAGAATCTTGATAACGAGCTATTCATTTGAAGCAGTGACCCTCTAGGACCAGGGTTGGGGAACCCAGCTTTAAAGCAACAACCCTTAAAGGTAGAGGCAGCAAAGTAAGATGTGTTTCTACACAGCCCAGGCTCTGTAAATGGGAACCCAAACAGGGGTTCCTGACAATACATGTCCAATGTGGGGGGGCACAGCTTCTGAGAACCCTATGGCATTGAAGGAAGAAGTGTTTTTTTTCCCCCCAAATAGCAAAACATTTTCTGCAGCATCGCTGACTCTTTAATCTTCAATAAATGTAATCTTCTCTGCCCTTAATCACGTTACAGTAATAAGTAATTCTATACAACAACCCTTCCATTTGCCGATGCTGCTAAATACTGTGTGCCATTCCAGATGTCAAGCCCTCAAATATCCTGGTGAACTCCCGTGGGGAGATCAAGCTGTGTGACTTTGGAGTGAGCGGGCAACTCATAGACTCCATGGCCAACTCCTTTGTGGGCACTCGTTCTTACATGTCTGTGAGTTTAACATGCCTGTCTAGTGGCTGTTTGCATGGTCCCTGAATGATAACCACATTTTAGACCAGGGATGGGCAATCCTGGTCCTGGAGGGCCGGTGCCCTGCATGTTTTAGGTGTCTCCCTGCTCCAACACAACTGATTCTAATGAATGGGTCATTGGAAGCCTGCTAATGAACCCATTCATTTGAATCAGGTGTGTTGGAGCAGGGAGACACCTAAAACATGCAGGGCAC
>JAODTR010011391.1:0-28558 GCA_025399935.1 Amblyopsis rosae | reverse complement strand
ATAATTATAGGCCGGTCTCGAATCTCCCTTTTATTTCTAAGATTTTAGAAAAAATCGTAGCTAAGCAAATTATTGACTGTATGACTATCAACAAATTATTTGAATCATTCCAATCAGGATTTACTGAGGCTATACTATACATAGACCAGAGCAGATAGTGCATTCTCACAGAGCATTACACTCACTCATAACGGATGTATATTAATGGCATTTCTAAGACATTAAACTAAATAGCTAAAATTGTAATTACAGTACAGGTCCACTGCAGGTGTAGATTAGAAAAAATAGCTTTATTCTGCGTCAGAAGGGAGGAATATTCCAGTGCAGCATCTATTGGGAGCTGACCGCTCTCAAAGGGCCTCAAATCAGTAACTGGACTAGCTCACAGTCCAATGAACAAGTCCCAGCATCTCCATGTGAAGTTAGTGAAGTGAAATCAAAGACTCCTCAGATATACATCATAGCCATGAGAGAACCAAAACAAAGGTCAATACACGACATGTTTGTCCCGAATTCCAAAAATGCCAAATGACTAGCGTTTGATAGCGATTCACTTTTCCTTCTCGATGGGTAGGCTATAGCGTATATGGTAAATCAGTTTTAACTTGTATGGTAGGCTATATCAACATGTGATTTTTATGAATCATTACAGAAAACATTACCCAAATATTTAATTAATTTAAATTTAAGTCATTAATGTTAATGCCATTATGTTTGATTTGAATATTGTTGTTTAATCTTCGACTTGAAATACAGGCACATACACTGCTACAAAAGCTTCTTTTTTTTTTTGTTAATGAAAATTTATCTTTTGCAACACAAAAATCCATCTGTCCCTGTTGCCGCACTATTGCCGTCAGAACAACTCACTGACTTTTATTCTCTCCAAACAGTAACCTTGGCAACCTGATATATTTTACATCTCCTCCCCTGCAGGCAATGTGATTGATAGAGAAATATATTAGCACCAGATGGAAGGCTGAACATATGTTGCTCCAATATATAAGTGTATTCATAAAATAGTTAGTGAAGCTTAGAATATAGAACTGACTTTAAAAACGTAGCTACATAACTAGCTACATAAAGTCATGTCATATGTTGGTGTCAGTGCTTTCTTCGTAATAGCCTTAAGCAATTAAATGTTTAAAGTGCTGCATTTCACAGCACAGACAGATCACAGAAGTGTGAACTGTGTTTGAAAGATCTTACTGCAGCACTCAATTATTATAGCATGTATCTTGTATTGAATGTTTATTTGATATGCTTTTAAATATGTAACCTGCAGAGTGTGTAACACATAAAGACGTGCATACATGGTGTGTGTGTTTGTATGCATGTGCGCAAGTCCAAGAAGCTATCTAATCATTATTTGAATATGAACATCACAATGCTTTACTACCCTACAGTCAGTCTAGTTATTACCAGGAAATTCTCCCCACAAATCTGTCATAGCTGGTTGAAAACTGTGTTGTGTTCATATTGATAACAGTACATTAATCTCTGGGTAAAGCTACAGTAGTAGTTCTTTTACTAATAACAATGTTTCTCTCAGTTTAATACTGTGTGTTTGGTTGGAGCATAAAGTCTGTTGAGTTGGTCTTTGTTTGGTTTGAGATACAGTTTCTTTGGCTTTACATCACAGACTACAATACCACATTTCTAATTTGCTCTACTCACAGTATACTGTAGGACAGTTGAACGTTACAATCAATTAAGGTTTTACAGAGCACCATTGTGCTGTTGTATTGGTCCTTTGTAGGTACTAGCAGTACACATTTTGACATTTTGACATTTGACAGTTGTCAATAGAACTATGGTGTGTAGCTTGTTGGCTAATTGGGAGCAATATTTTAGCCCAGAGTCTCTCTGCCATGTCATTTTGTTGTTATTATATATACGTCTGTTATTGGGGTGGAGCCCTGGTTGAAAATCAGCAGAAAATAAGTGACAGAAGCAACCCGCACATCAATCACTATTGTCAATGTGTTCTAAGGCAAGGCACTTGACCTTGAATCACAAACTGCAAAATAACAAATTGTCCAATGTAAACTACAGTAAAGGTTAAAACATATTCCACCTTATCCTGAAGAGATCTTTTCCACTGTATTTGTCTTTGGTCCAGTGTCTGACAAAGTATGAGACTGTCTGCCAAGATAAGTGTTGTTATATCCTATTGTCCTCTAGGTTGTCATGACAATGACATTAAAATCTGAGGAGAAAATTTGCCATACAAACACGTACAGTATTCCCATACACATACACATACACGTGTATGCCACCTCCAACCCCAACCCAAAACACACTTTGAACTGTGCGGATAAATGTTTATATTTGCTAAATTGATTCTGTTTTCAGTGCTTATGGAAAACTTTACATTTCATATTATAGACATATAAAACGCTGTGTGGAAGGAACCAAATTTGTCGACTAGACTAGACGCTCATTTTATTGTTACATAAAGTAATTACGGCGCCATGACTATTTTCTGACCTGGCGCAGTCATGGTGGAAAGAGCTTCCAGCAGCAATCAAGAGAGCAGAGTCACCACCCATCTTAAGAACATCTCTTCAAAATCCATCTGTACCCTGATCTCATAACACTCTCACTAACTGTTCTCTGTGACAATTCTTTATGTTCTCTCTATAGAGAGTACCATATCTTACTGAGTATCAGGCTGTTAGCAAATACTTTGAGAATTAAATGCTATGTAAAATAGCTAAGTTAGTCCTGATGACATAAATATTGCTACCAGACTATTGTTTTTGCTTACAGTATGATAACGTGTTTATCCTATATTGACAACAATCCTCTCCAGAAAGCTGTATATTTGCTAAGTTAGTCCTGATGACATAAATATTGCTACCAGAATATTGTTTTTGCTTACAGTATGATAACGTGTTTATCCTATATTGACAACAATCCAGAAAGCTGTATATTTGACAATTTTTTCTTGTGGAAATGAATTATTACTATTGTTATTGTAGAAATAACAAACACGTTTAACAACATAACATAACATAACATAACATAACCTTGTTTTAAATGGACAACTATGGCTTTATTTGGCATTTTATGTTGCACCCATAATTTCATTATGCATTTTGGCATTATCTTTCATTAAATCATTCCCACTTGTTTGAAGTTATACTGTATACAACAGTATATAACATTTGTTGTATAACCAGAATGATACCATGATTCCTTACAAACAACATTAGTGCTGCACATCGTTTAGAATGTTAATTTTAAATGTCTCATTAAACTAAATTTAATTACATTTAACCAGGTGTAATTGACAATAATAGTAATCCAACGTGATCTCATGAATAGTGAATTAAGAAGGTCATAATGGAAATCTTTAAATATATATTTTAATTCACATTAAATAAACAGAATACTGTATATGCTATACTAGGCTACACCATAGCTATTGCAGGCCCAGTTCTGTTGAGCTGTATTTACATGAGACTTGACAGAATCCCCCTCTGCTCCCATTTAGACCCTTCTAGATGTCTGGTTCTGCAATACAGCACTGATATGTTTTTTTATTAGTAAATTGGTGAATCTACCAGCTCAGATCAGCCCAAAGGCACAATGTTCCCCATAGTTTAAAGTAAATAAAGTAAAACATCCTCTTTATTCAGTTGTCTTTAAAGAACAGTCTGACAGATCTCAATCTTGGAGTGGGCTAAATTAATTATAGTCAATATAATAAAATCAAGTTTATCTGACAAAACCATGACACATGTAGGCCTACATCAACAGCTTGAAAAGACAAGTTCTTCAAATATATGTCAGCTTTTGTCAGGAAATAATAAGGTTTGTGCTAAATTGAGATGCTTACTGATTTTTAAAATAGAGCACAGAACAAATATATTAGGAATAGCAAAACAATTGCTGCTTTACGTATATAGTATGAGGTCTTCAATGTTTTTCACATACTTCATATATATATACAGTATAATTATATAATATAATATTATATATACAGTACAGGCCAAAAGTTTGGACACACCTCATTCAATGCGTTTTCTTTATTTTCATGACTATTTACATTGTAGATTCTCGCTGGAGGCATAAAAACTATGAATGAACACGGATGGAATCATGTACTTAACAAAAAGTGAAATAACTGAAAACATCTTATATTCTAGTTTCTTCAAACTAGAATATAAGACATGTTTTCAGTTATTTTACACTTTTTTGAATATAAAAAAAGAAAAATATATAAAATTAAATAAAACTAATATATATAATTATAAAAAATAAAGAAAACGCATTGAATGAGAAGGTGTGTCCAAACTTTTGGCCTGTACTGTGTGTATGTATGTATGTATATATATATATATATATATATATATACATACACACACACACAATTGTGTTGCTTATTACCAGGCCAACAATGTGCCATAAAATGTATAATGTATTGTAATAGTGCTGCCATTAAAATAATAATTTGGCCTGTTGAAGGATTCATTTATTCATAGCTGGTCAATGTGTATTTTCAAACATATTTGGTAGAAAAAAAAAGGATTAGGATCAATCAATGTGGCAGTAACTGAGAATCCTGTATAGGCTATTTTTGAATTTCTATATGCATGATTTAGACTGATATGAATAGTCATTAAACAATATCACATCACTTTGGGATGTTTTGTATATTGTACACGATTTTATCTAAGCTACGTCTAACATGCAGTATCCTTGCTTCGACACCTAACAAACAGCGCCATCTATATTGCTAAATAATACACAAATACATGAGCTCCATGCACAGCATTTGTGATGCTCACAATGTAACCACGAGATGGCAGTAGAGCACAGTATTGTCACATGTAGCTTTTTAAACCAGACTAATAGAGAACTACTGAAACACAAGTGTTTTAGGCTACTGTATGTAGGTTCAATGTAGGAAAATACATGCACTTACATGTACTTAGTAAACCTATCAAAACATACTCAAATAGAGTAAAGGCTTTAATAACTTTAAATGTATGAGGTAGCAGAGAAATAAATACAGAAATACAGATAGGCTACAACATATTTATTCATCAATAAGTTATGTTGTGAACTTGTTATAGCGTCTGTCATGGCAATCAATACAGAAAAGTGCTCTCTGTGGGAGGCAGTGTGGAAAGCCATCCAGATATTGCAAGCACCGCTTTAAACAGGTTGTGTGGGAGGTGCTACTGATAAACTGTGAATGGTATGGAGGAGGAGGTGACGATACCACCCCCTCATTACATATGGCTCTATTTAAACAGACTGCCTGTCTGCCTGTCAGCAACAGACAGACTGGACCCCAGCACCAACAGACCCACACACGGCAGGGTTACAATCTACAGGCTCACTCTCACGCTCATCTTACAGGTATAGCCTTGTTACTGGACTTGTTTAGCTTTAATGTTCTTGGCAGGGACAGATTAGTAACAAGTACTTTCTTTATGTTGCAAGTTGAATGACATCATGTGTACATGCACACACGTCTTATATTATTACTTGGAATTGGAATATATCAGAACATGGCCCGTTTGTGTAAGCAGCGTTTCTATTCAATTAAGACGTGTGTGACATGCTAGTAATATTCAGATTGAGTATTGAAGAATTTGTAAAATATATAACTCATATTGTCAGCGACAAGGTCAAGTCCGTGTTGTGATTATCAGTACATTTTCCTCTTCTCCTGTGCCCAGCAGGTATAGCGGTGTGTCAAAGCAGTCCTTGGACCCCAGACCCATGTGGGTGTTGGAGCAGATCCGAGTGTCTGTGGACCAGAGGCACTTTGCTCTACCTGTGGAGTACAGCTTGCGACTGGCGGACAGCATGTTTGGGGAAAAGGTTGGCCTGCATGACAAGCAGAAGATGGCCTTTTGTCCCAACGTCATCACCCCACACACCATCCCCGAGTTCTGCATCCCACCCAAGATCTCTCCCCAGCAGGAGCTGAAGACCCTGGAGCTGGGCAAGCTTCTCCCTGCCGCTAAGGCACCAGAGCATGTAGGTGCAGCGGAGACGGAGGCCCCAGCTCGAGAGGCGTCGCGCGGCCACATCATCCAGGTGGAGAATGTGGACGAGGTTGCGTACGGTAGCGGAGTGAGCGATGAGGAGAGCACCAACGCAGACCCCCAGAGCCAGGCAGCTCTGTCCCTCCCCCACCTGGCCAAAGCCCAGACTTGCTACGGCTTCTGCACCTTACTGGAGAGCCCCCACACGCGCAGGAAGGAGTCCATCTTCCACAACAGCCCCGGCGGCGCATACGGCCTCCTGCTGGTGGCTCCACGGAGCCGGGCCTCCCCCGGCACCCCTCACTGTGCTTCCTTCAGCCTCAACAAGCTCACCGCTCGGCTCCCGTCCCCCAGGGTGATGGCCCTCCACCGCCAGGGCATTCTGGATAGCGATGCCGCCATATCCTCCACCGAGTCCTCCCCTTTTAACTCTCCCTTACTGGCCCGGCCTCACCCAAAGTCTTCCCTCTTCAGGGCTCTGCAGGGTCACGACAGACTGCAGCTGTCCAGGGCCGTCAGGAAAGCAACGCTGTCCAGATACGACTCTCTGTCCACGGACGAGGGCAGCTCCACAGACAACAGCCCAAACGTGGTCCGGAGGGCTTCAGAGGGCCTCGTGAAGCCTCTGCCCAACAGATTCAGCCTGGCTCCACCTGCTGTCTTCCCCACAGACCTGGTTCTCTACAGGGACAGGGTGATGAAGGAGAGTTTGGTCCCTGTTGGGAGAGAGGGAACATTGCGACTGTCAGCTGAATACTGCCCAGAGAACCGCAGGCTCAGAGTGAGGCTCATCAGTGCAGAGGGACTGTATTCTAGGACTGTGGACCCCAAAGGCATCAACTGTAACGTTAGCATCTGTCTACTGCCTGGGAAGATCCAGAAACAACGCAGCACGGTCATAAAGAGAAGTAGAAATCCCATCTTCAATGAGGACTTCTTCTTTGACTGCATTAGTAAAGAGGACATTGACAAGCGCTCCCTTCGGTTTAAAGTAATAAATAAGATGTCCACTATGAAAAGAGACTATGTTTTGGGAGACTGTGAGATCTTGCTAATTAGTGTATTGACGTTGTAACAATTATTGAATTGCTGCAAAAATAAAAGGTTTATTACTATACTTGCTTTTACAAAGAAACCAAAGAAAATAAATAAAAATGTTAAATAATGTTTGTTCAGAATGACTTTATTGGGATTTAACAATATAATAGGAGTCCAATACATATATTTTACAAAGCTACTGATAACGTGCAAATATATAACTATTATTTAGTTGATAAAAACACACATAAAAAAAAGACACACCCATTCAAACTGAGTCACTCTCACCTGACCGTCAAATCGATGTGCTCATACCTAATACATTACTGCTAATGTACAGACTGTGTTAATCGAGAGCATTTCGGTCGATCCCAGAGAGCAACGATCTCGACGTCCGTCCCTGTCAACTCACCACGTACAAACTATAGTAGGCTTCCCAACACGGTCTCGTTAAACGTAACGAATACACTGTCCAAGGGACAGTTCTTCGTCGGGAGAGACAACCATGGTATTTGAATCTCTGGTTAGTGATTTACTGAACCGGTTTATTGGCGATTATGTGGAGAACCTGGATAAATCGCAGCTGAAGATTGGCATTTGGGGAGGTAAGCAAGAGTGTAAACCAAGATGCTTCGCTAGCTTGTACCTGATCTGCATCTTGGAGCATGCATAGGCTAAACACAACTGAAGATATCTAAGTCTGTATCAAATATAGCCTACCAGCAAGTTTGGGTGCATTGTTGCGTAATTTCAATGCGTAGTCTACCGTGTTTGGGCTAAGTGACATCGTACATACTGTAGCCTACTGTATCGTAAGTGAAAGCAATCCTCAAGAAGTACTATCCTACCGTTACTGTAGTTGCACCGGGATTCCTTACAACCTATTAGTCATTTATAGGGTGCAGTATATGCTTGAGTGAGTCAAGGTGGTACTAGTCAAACAGACCTTTTTAATTGGCACTTGAAATACTAGTGCGGCGTGCGCATGTCTGTAGACAATGATGCGCCAACTTCATTTCTTTCTAGGGTTTTCTTTTGCATAAGAATGACAGAAGTGCCACAACTAACATAAATGCTACAACTAGTACCAACCCTGAACTTGACCTAATCTCAGTTAACTACACCAAGATAATTTCTGATCCAACAGCCCCATTTCACTTTTGATTACATTTGCTCTAGGTTTCAGAGCACCAGCTCATAGATATGCCATAATCCCTGTAAACAGTAGTGGGCCGTGCCTATGATATAAAAGTAAAAACTTAATTATTATGGATTGTAACAAGGCTAGAATATATTTTGCAAGACGTTTCTTTGTGATGGATCCTTTATTCATAAGCAAATATACTCCTAAATGACAAATGGATACAAACATAACAGTATACAGTAGTCGCAGAATAAACTGGACATATTTATACTGTTAGTAGCCTATTGTTTACACATTAACCTGTCTGCTTTTACAATTCCAGGATTAGTTATTCTCATGAAATAAACCCTGGTTATGTCAGTGTCTGTGACAGAAATGATTAATAGTTTTGTAGACAATAATTCATTTGAATTACTATTCCTGTTTATGTTTTGTGGTTTCCAGATTGATTATTATTTTACATTGTTTCAAATATATGATGTAGCATGACAACCTTGTCTCCAATTAAAACACAGTGTATTGTGGACCACTTCTGTCTACTTACCACAGCACTGTCTTCCCTTTTTAATTACAGGAAATGTTGTGCTTGAAAATTTAAAGGTTAAGGAAAATGCCTTGGTGAGTACAGTTTTCCCTCACTTAAACTCCACTTCCACAAGCCACATATTGCCGTTGCATTCTGCATCTTGCAATCGCAATCTTGCATATTGAGTTCCAGGGTGCTATTGCTATAGCCACAATGTAAACAACTCTACTTTTTCTATAAAACAAGGGATTAAAATGTGGGGTATGTGAGGATATTTGAACTCAACATAAAAGCAAATGTGTATAAACTCCATCCCCACATTGAACACGCGTTTTCCAAGGATGGAATAGTGTTGGTGCGATCTGCACCATGTGTTCCCACACAGAACCAGGCCTCTGTAGGAACACATTTTATTTTACAGTGCATGGCTGCATGCACAGAATGGACATACACAGTAGCAGACTGTATCTGTTATTCGCTAAATTTGACAAATAGTATATTTGATTATAATCGCCTACACTACCCCGTTTGAGTGATTGTAGACAAATCACAGATGTTATTCTGGTATAATGCATTTAATACACAACACGGACATATCATGTCCAGAATAAATTGTGTTAAAATGATAATTGACCTTGCAGTACACTACCACCATAACAAAAATATTTCATCATCACTCACAGTGTATGCCAGAGTTCTTTTCTTTGTATGACCAGCAAAGGCCATAAGCCAAGGTTACTTGCCTTCTGTCTCATTGGATGGTGTGTGGCAGACATCTTCCTGTGATCTGAGCAGTTCATTCTCCAGACGGCCTCATGCTGAGAGCGGGCCAGGATGTGATGAAAGGACAGTTAAACAGTGATAAACAAAAACATTGGAAGTGTGATCTACACACTGGCTGAGTCACTGTATCGCCATGTCAACATGTTACAGTACCTCAGAACATGTCAAGTAAATCAATTAGGCCTAATGGAATGTTATTGGCTTGTTTAGCCACTGTGTAGGATATTATCAGAATATATGGTTGCAAACAAACGAAGGAATGAAATACTAAACTTTTAGATGCTTTAAAATTAAAAATGTTGTCAGGCCCACAGAAATGCAATGCTTGATCCCCTTCATGACATTTCTGAAATATGTGTGCTACATACTATAAAGCCATTAGTGACACTGTAAGCATATAGTATGTCTTTTTTATTTTCATGTTTACATGACAAATGTTTCATGTTTGTACGACGCACAAAAAGTAAGGAGATTTGTGAACACTTGTGGG
This sequence comes from Amblyopsis rosae, assembly GCA_025399935.1. Lineage (NCBI taxonomy): Eukaryota > Metazoa > Chordata > Actinopteri > Percopsiformes > Amblyopsidae > Amblyopsis > Amblyopsis rosae. The sequence goes on along the minus strand of JAODTR010011391.1, from coordinate 18,569 downwards.
ATCAGCTTGGGCGTGCTGTTCGGGCCAGAGTGACCAACACAACCACGTTGGCTGACTTGTGTCAAATGCTGGTTGCTGAATGGGATGCCGTCCCACAGCAGTGTGTGACCATGGTGACCAGCATGAGGAGGTGCCAGGCTGTTGTAGCTGTATCGTTCTTCCACATGCTACTGAGGCTCCTGTTTACTAAATGGATACATTGTTTAAATTGCCAATATGTCTTGTTTCGCCAGACTTCAATCATCCAAACCACCAAACAACACCAAACAAGACTCAACAGCAAAGAAAAGCTGTTTGGCATTGTCAGAGTAGATATGGCAAACGTTTCATGGGCATGACCCAAATACTGAGCTCTGCTGCTGATCCCACAAATGCATGTTCCTTACAAATGTGGCACCATTTTAAAAGGGATATAATCAGGCAATGGTATACGATTTTTGCCAAGAAGCATTGTTACAACAGATTAATATTCTACCAAACACAAATTACTTTTTGGGTTATGTTTATTATACATTCTTGTAATGAATGAATGAACTGTGTTTATTCTATTGATGTTTACTCTATGTTCCATAATGTATACATCATTTTTCCTTGCGACAGAGTGAACTTGATGTTCCATTCAAAGTCAAAGCAGGACAAATTGGTGAGTAGAAAGTAAAGTTTGGTGTCAATGCGCGGTGCTGTTTGTATAGTGTGTGTGTGTGTGTGTGTGTGTGTGTGTGTGTGTGTGTGTGTGTGTGTGTGTGTATTTTTGCCTGTCTTGCACAAAATCAATGCTGAAATGTGTCTTCAGTACAAGACATTGCAGGGGAAAGAAGCAGCGTTGTGGTCTAGTCAAATCAGGATATTTCCATCTTTAACTGGTACAGAAACTCTCAAGATACTGGTCTATGTTAAACAAATGACATTGTTTTTATAAACATTTACAGCACATTTCACAGAGTGAATACCAAAATATATTTTCAGCCTATCCTGATATACAGTACAATACAATAACTTCCTAACTTAAGAGTTGAACATAAAGTGAATTACTGTACTGTTGATACATTATGTAAATACTGTATGTTATCAGGTGGGGGTGTACTGTCACAGTTGTGAAGCCATGTGTGTAGTGTGCCTCTATTAATGCAAGAATATTACACCACTTCTGGGGAAGATGTAAACAGAGAATGTTTTCAGGAAAGGTTTTCATTTAAACATGTCCAGTACTCTGCAGCACAGACACACAGGCCATTATTGTTGAGCCTCTGTGCTCCAGTTAGACTGGATTCTCAGATAGCGTACAGCATCACTTCCTGTTACACTGTGAAGCTACAGATAATACTTTCTGCCAACGGCAAAGTTAAATGGTTTGCTATATAAGATTTACTAATGCTACAGAAAGCACAACTATTATGTCTCACAGTGTTAATACATTTAACAATAAGTACATTTATAAATAATGCCTTTATTTTATGTTGGAATACCACATGAATATATTCAGCAATGAGCCTTTCAAATATAAGGATTAACAAAAATGAGCTTTAATATGAGAACGTTTTGTTGCATTGGCTTCCAAAGTAACTTACTAATGACTTTCATTTTCTCATCAGTTGTGCAATCATGTTCTGCAAATCACACTTTACACTTGTAAAATGTGTTAGTACCCAAGTTGTTTTATTGTAGTAGCATAGCCTATATTTTTTTAGGTGGTTACTGTTTTCTGTCATTAATAAATAAGTATACAGATAATAACATTAAATAGGCATCTGTGCATATTGCAACAATATGAAACCAAAATATAGCATGACATCTTATGTAAAAGCAACCTTGATTGTACTGTACTGCATCATTGCCATGTAGTGGTGTGTGTGTTTGGGCTAAGCGACATCATGCAGACTGTAGGTTATTTTAAATTAATGAATGCAATAAGCAGAGTCTAGTCTAGTCGCACATGGATCCCTTGCAATCTATAGAGTAGATGCTTGCGCGTTTCTGTGTAGGTTCTGCTGACTCGAAGCACGTTTACAAATTAGAGTAATTGCAGGGTTGTTTGGCACAGGCCATTCCAAGAGTCATGTGCTTTAAATGAAGCACTGGTTTGTTAATGGCCAGTGAGGAAGTAAAACGTTGTAATTGTAATATGTATATGTTATCATGTGTATAAAATATTCTATTACTATGAAATGTAGTTTAGTTAATTGAAGACCTTTTTAACGTTGGTGGTAATCTGTTTACACACACATACAGTACCTTGTCCATACTGTTCCAAAACTATAACAAGCCTTGTAGCCTGGAACTACAAGGCTAATTCCTTTGATTTTGTATATAGATAGATATATAGAGACACCTCTTGTTAATTTACATCTACACACATCTAGATGTTTGGACTTGGCACCTTTTCTATCAGACCTTTTGCTTTATCTTTTGGAGACATGACATGAGACAAAAATGTAAATATGTTAATTGAAGATGTGACAACAGCACAAGGATACATTTGAATTAAGCTCAGAGCCAACCAAATGCCCTCTAAGAATCTATGGGAGATGCTTCACCTTGCAGCAGGACTGGCCCCTTTGTTCACACAACCTGAATTAATTTGAGCATGCTTTTGACGTGCTGAATACAAGGCTGAAGCCACAGGAAACGATTATGGGTGCAGTACAAGCCTGGCAGAGCGTCAACAGTGAAGAGGCCCAGCATCTGGTGACGTCTGTGGCTTGACTGCCACCATTGAATGCAAATGATTTACAACCAGGCAATGTCTCGCTAACCTGACATGCCAGATATCTATTTCTGTTAGACACATCCATCTGGGGAGGCGTCCATTGAAACTTTTTCAAAAGGGCAGGTGCTTTCAAAAAATGATGATTGCACTGTGAAGCAGCACAGCCTGTTGCCATCCACACTTGGAAAAGTTGGGAGAAGAGTGAAAACATATTTTCCATTGAGAAGAGCCTTTTGCTCTTCTAATATATTCTAATCAAACGGGGCAAACCATCCTATGTTTTTATCCTTTTGTAGCACCTACTATTGTTTTCAAGTCGCCTATGTCACACATAAACCACGCCCATAGCTAACAGTACGACGCTGACTGGTCACACACTAGGTTTACTGGCCTGAAATACAATGATTTCTAAGTTCTCAAGGCCGAAGCATGCGAGATCAGTATGGTCTCGCGAGACTAATACTGTATCTTGCATGAGATAGCCTTGATTTTTCAGAACAGCAATAGGCAGAAGAACTTCAGAACAATGTTCTTGTGTCTGGCCATTTCATGCCTGTTATCGAGACCACAATAATGATGTGCCAGATACTCCACTTGTCTAAATGCCAGTTATATTTCTTCTTTAGCACAACGGTTTTCAGCTGTGCCAACATATTTGCACAAGTATGCCATTTTGAAATTATAAACCTGGTTTAGCCAACACAACACTGGAACACAGCAGCGATGGTATCATTAATTGGCCTCTGTATGCCTATGTAGATATTCCATTGAAAATGTGCTGTTTCCAGTGAGTACCGTGAGGATGAATGGTTAGAGCAAGGCGCCAATATCGCGGACGGGTTTATGGGTTCCACTCTACACTGGATGAATGAGTCCACTACATGTAACGTGTATTCCTTTCTAGTGATGACGTAGTGGTTTACTGCAGAGCATCACTTTCTGCTCCACTAACCAGCAGATCACAGATCACACAGAACAACATCTACTTTAGACAGTATAGTTAATCATTGGGATTAGAAGGCAAAGCTTTGGTTGCTGAGTGACAGTGGAGATGTTTGCTCAGCCCAAACTCCCCAAAGGCCATCAGTGTTACACCACCAGGGTTAAGTCTGGGCTACAGCTGTCTGTTGACTTTGACATGGTCCAAAGGTCCCTCTGTACTGCTGGTAATCACTGTGTGAGTATTTGAGTATGTCTGTGTATGTGTTTGTGTGTATGTGTGTGTTTGTATGTGCTGACAAAAACAAATAATCATCACCATTGTATTTTTTTCCAGGAAAGCTTACATTGAAGATTCCCTGGAAGAACCTTTACAGTGAGGCTGTAGTCGCTACTTTGGATGGCCTGTATCTTCTTGTGGTCCCTGGAGCAAGTGAGTACACTTTGCCTTTTTGGCAATGACACCATCTCAGCCTGTTGTACACAGCCTGAAGAACAAAGCCTGTGAAATGCTGCAAAGCTTCATTCAGTAAACGTGGCAGGGATTTAGGTGATTTTTAGAATAATCTTATTATTTACTTTGAGTATATAGGATTTCTCTGCTTTTCTCTGCCAGTCAGGGCAGCTCCATGCCAAGCAACAAGTAAAGATTTAGGAATGGCTTGATTTACCAAACATTTGAGCCAAAATTGTCACGATATAATTCATGTTAATGGCTCTCTGTATGTAGGCGGTCTAGATTTTTACTTATGTGTACAGAGAATGTGATTAAAACTTTCCAAAGTGTACTCAATGCCAGTGTTTACATTATGGTAATTTAAAGTGACATACATTTGTCAATAGCTGAACCGGCCATACATTAAAACACCATCTAGTAGACCTGATGGCATCTGTTGTTTATAGATTAGACAACATGGTGTGTGTGGTAGTAAACCAGTAAAGGGATCTTAGCACAGTCATGTCTACATGCATGCTGAACACATCTGTCAGAAGGCCGTGTGTCTTAATTCGAAAGGTCGCTGTGCACGCTGGTTGCCGAGCAACCCAGCAGCCAAGGTGTTTTCTCTTTCTTCTAGAGGTGAATAATGCAACGTACCCAGGGTATTATTTCAAAGCTAAAAATAGGCTAGTTACCTCCATTTTAATCTTGAAGGGGTTGTATTGCTTAACATGCAGAAAAATGCAGAAAGGCCAAAATAAATAATTATATAAGTAATACTATAACTTTTGTATAGCGAATAATGGAACGTTTTTAAATGCTGTTTCTCACCTCCAAATATGTTTTGATTAAGATGTGATATGGGCCCCTGTTTCCATGTATCATGCATGCAGTCATACCTGCCCAAGCATTTATTTCAGCGTATGTCCAGTGCTAATGGTGGTGGTGTATATTCACAACCCACTCTAATGCGACGATAGTGCACCTGTGTGTTTGGAAGTCAGGCCAGAGATACTGTAGTCTATCTGCGTTTCTGCTTGGCCATGCCTTAGTAATGAGCCAGAGATGTAGCAGATGGTGCCCAAGCATCATGCACATTTAGTGTCACCTTCCTAGTGTACACTGGCCTGGAAAATGTGTACTGTACACCTCTACCAATGTACCCGTCTTACTTGACTATGGGCAATATGAGCCTAAATGCCATGTGACGTCATGCATTTTACTGTTGTCTAATTGTCCTTTTAAGACAATAGAAGCCTAGGTTCCACAACTGCTGGATAATAAATAGGCTACTGGCCTGCTAACCAGCATACAGTAGCTGCTATTGTACGTGTACTGTTCAGGCTGTTGGAGTGGCTGCTGTAACGACAAAGCAACATGTGTCCCTCATTGCAAACATAACCATAACCGATTGAACAGCGACAGTGTGAATATGTCTTATTTTTATGTTGCCTTGGATTCTGTTTTGCATTTAAAACAGATGCCATTATAACTGGTGCCTGTACACTACATTTTGCTGTATGTATACAGTATAAGTTAATATAGCACATATAGTTTATTTAGGCTGGACACATCATCACACATATAAAACTGAACTGTGAGAGGTTGAGGCAGGTAAAAGTGGCATAATGACAGAAAATACATTTGTTGTCTTTAAACTATATGGTTTTGGTAATATAGCCATAGCATGAGTTAATGGATTATAATGCAATGCAGTATGTCTTGTCACATTAGAAGGAATGTGTAATTTTCTAGTGTTCAACATGCTCTGACTCTGCCTAGTTAACGCAATACAATTCCAGTGTGGTAGTTGTTTCCCAGTAGTTTATCAACTCTGCCTAGTTAACGCAATACAATTCCAGTTGTTGTCTAGTAGTTACCTAGTTAACCATTTTATTATTATTGTTTGTTTTGAAGCAATTAAGTATGATGCTGCTAAGGAGGAGCATTATACCCAGGAGGTCAAACAGAAGGAGCTCCAACGCATCGAGGAGGCACTGCAGATGGCCGCACGCAGAGGTAAGGAGGTAAGGAGGTCAGGAGGTGTCTGACCTTCACATGACCTTGGATACATCTGGATAGTACTTTATCAAAACACACATGAGTTATGCGGTGCCTTCTTTTTCCTTCTACTTCTTCTTGTGTGTGTGTGTGTGTGTGTGTGTGTGGGGGGAGCACATACGTGTGCACGTTTACATGCCCTGCTGTTCTTCCTTACCTCTGCAGCTTTATTACTAATTTCTCTTGTACTTGTAATATTTTTAGGTTTTATTCTGTTTAATTCTTATTAAAATATATTCCTCAACATTTACAGTAGGAAGGTCTCAATTTGGGGAAAATATTCACTGACTATTTCGTTGTATTAAACGTATTCCTCAGAACATTTTGTCACACATATTTCATCTCTGTGGTCAGGAAGAATCACATGAGGAATATTCGCTTTAATAAAACAATATGTGTCGTTTGAATCTGCATGTTATGGTGGTCTGAGGCCCATCATCACCTTGATCTGTGTAACATCAGCTCACTGGAGCTGCTCTGGTCTCTGCTGTGAGTAAGGACCTGTGCTTAGAGCGCCTTTATTCAAAACAAACCCTATGTAGTTCAGCGTTGAGCGCCCTCCACGCATAAACTCGCGCTGTGCTCCCGGCGCTTTCAAGTTACAGTAAAACGTTTGGAACAGCGCTGAAGTTGACAATTTTGTTTTTTTGTGGGTGTAGCCTAGCATCAAGCAAGAAAATTAGGTTGTGGGCGCTCTCAGCGCTTAAAAGGAGTTTGGTGGACACAGGCCCTAAACCACCAGGAAGACACAGTATCACAGACAGAATGGCAAGATGATTGCTACTCATTTAGTCAGTCGATTACCTTGTTGGAAATAAGACTAGTTAGCCAGTCCTCCAGATAAGTAGTAGGTATCCTATCATTAGATCTTTCAGTAAAGTCATCTCTTCAGCCAAGCTGCAATGAAATCATCGGTAGGCAAATCAGTCAACCGGTTACTACCTCAGGTAATCATTATACCAGTCAGTTACCTAAACAAATATTATAAAATAATTTGGTTAGTCCCCACCAAAAAACAAACAAAAATAACTAAATCATTCAGTCTGATTCCTGGAACAGCTTGCGACAGTCTCCATCTGACTTTTACTCCATATCTCCATCTCCACGGTAACCAACCCTGAGGCTTAGTCGATTAGCTACATTAGGCCGAATGAAACACAGGTGAGTCATGTTTGGGTAAACCGTAATTGAAAGTTCACAACCAATGTGCCCAGGCTGCAACACCTACATCTGCATGGTAAAGAACAACACTACTAGAGAGATGACATGGCTTAAATAGGAACTAAACAGGCTAACGTTGTGGCTCGCAAATGTCTTTTTGTCAGCTCTTGTTCCCCATCTACAGTATTTTTACTGCAGTCCCCTGCAAATAACAGGGTTCAGCTGATAGGAAGCAATGGTTTTGGTGGACTGCTTGGCTTATGATACATGGGTGAATCAGTGTATGAACAGAGCATGGAGGGATTTAGATATCGGCAGGGATGGGTATTTCCCCACTCAAATTCTAGCTTTGGCCACCAAATGGTTGGTTGTGTTCTGAGCTTTTGAATTCAAATGGACTTAATTTTCTTAACAGTAACTCTGAATGCTGTAGGGCTTTCAATGGTTTCCATAGCAAATATTGAGCAATCTAGTGACAACTGTATGCATACTCCAGTATGAAACAGGGAAGCACAAGTGTGTGGCCTATTGTAGGACGCAGGGCTGTTTACAGTATAGTCTCAGCCTCTTGTGTCCATTAGCACTATGTCACATAAGAAACTGTGCTGAACATCTGATACATAGACCCATGTAAGCTTGACAACACTTCCCAATATGAGGATGTTGATTCCCATTGGCTGGTAGCATTGTCAATTAGCAATTCCGGTATGATGCGAGTAGTGTTACATTTAATAATTTCAGTGTTTCCATTTATTCTAAGCAGTAACCCTAGCCTACTTATTTAACAAGACCTGCAAACAGCCAGACTTGTGTTGTTAAATTTCCCAAAGGATTCCTCAGTGTAAGCTTAACATCCACCTTGGTCATTGAGCTAATCATGTCAGTGCATGTCAATCAAAACACCTCTCCTGTCAAGTAGGCGTGTCTTGACGCGGCTATTAGCCAGCACTGTGTCCCAGACTTTACTTAACTAAAGGATGGCTCTGCGAGACTACTGTTAACAAAGTATAGTGCACTGTGGTCAGTAAGACCAGTCAACTATACCACATTAGACCATAACCTGTTTTACTACCAAACAAAATGATATTAAACCGTCACCTACATTAGACTGTAAATGTAGGTATTGAACCAAACAGGTAGCATGGCATATAGTAATGTAATAATAGTAATATTCATTCTCTGAATGGGTTCTTTCCTATTGCACACCATCGCTTATAGATTTTAATTCAATGAAGCAGGCTACCACCAGACAAACTGTGTAGCTTTCAAGGCTCTTTTTAAAGAAAATTCCAATGGATTGCTGTATACAAGGAATTTTATTTAATTTAGGATTTAGGCAGTTATTAGTCATATGAAAATGATACAATAGACTGATAATACATTCATCTATTCACTAAACGGTACTATAACATAGCAGGTGATGATAGCCTCATGGATTGACAAGTGCATGTTCTATAAATCTATCTATACATGCATGCATGTTTGGACATTCAGGTAGATCAGTAGTCAGTTAATGCATACTGTATAAGTGGGTACAGCAGGTCGCCTAGCAACTGAAAGGTAACTGGTTTGATCCTTGCTTATTGGTGGCTTAGTGGCAAGGTGTCCCTGAGCAAGATACCTACAGGACAGTAAGCCTAACTGATTCCAGACACCACCATCGACGTATGAATGGGTGAATGTGAGGCAATACTGTACAGCTCTGAGTAACCCACAGCGCTCTACAACTGCAGTCCATTTGACATATACCATCATGTAAGATTATGCATGGATGTTTACATTGTCCTATGGAGTATATCTGTGGATTGAGAGACACATTAATGAGTTATAGTAATGGTGTGTGAGATGCATTGATGCTGGGTGGATTTAACAGTGGTCTCTCTGCTGTCTGCCCTGTGCTGCACTGTGCTGGCTGGTAGCTTCTCAGGCAGGAGAACTCCTGTTTGACCTGGAGAGCGTTGTGTACAAGGACCCTCGCAACGGTAGGACTGCTCTGTTCTACTGCCAACAACAGGACAATACATGTGTAGCAATAAAACGCACCACACAATGCTATTAGACAGACACTCGACACACGAGCGCACACGCACAGTACCCGTATACAGTATGACTTATTTCCACAATCTGTATGTTCCACATTTCTAGCCGTAGCCAGTGTTTCCATTGTGTGAAGTTGATTTCTAGGTAACGTTATCGTGTGCAGGCATAAAGTATGCTACTACAGCTGTAGTCTTCAAGGCCAGAATTGTGTTCTTGGAAAGTTGAATTTGACATTTTTGCACAGGCTAGTTTCTATATTACTGCACCTCTTTTGTAATACCATTTTATGCTGATAGTTTCAACACTTTATTTATTTATGTATTATCTTGTGTGAATGCCTCTTCTCTGCACTCCTTTTCCTTTGCTAAAGGTTCCTACACAAGTCTACTATAGTATGGAAAATCATTGGTAGTTCACAATTGTCTTACATGATAATCTGAAAGCACATACTGTCCGCTGTCATGTTTCTCATGCTCTGTGACAAGTGGCAGGTTATTCATAATCTCACTAAACTGTATGGAGGTGATTTAGTGATAAATTGGAGGCTTGTGTAGGGGCCTGTGTTATGCATGCTGTTGGGTGTGTGCGCTGGGCTGATTTCTCTGTTAACACCTGCCTCTGTCCCTAATGCTGCGCTAGTCTCTAAAGGACGAAAACAATTAAAGAAACATAAAAAAGGCTTCAAGAAATTGAAAAGACATGAACATAAAAAAGGTAGGTCCACGCTAAGTGGTGGGGCTTATGTAAGCCATTAGTCCCAGTCCACCCTCCCAGAACGTAACTTGATACAACTTTCTATACTGTTAGAACACAATATATGAAATATTAGAAATGTATGGAACCGCTAATGTCATTTATATACTCTGAAGAGTGGATTTAATTCCATATTTAGTAGATATAATACAGTATATTCAACTAAGATGGTGTTAATTTGCTTTTTGTTTAATATTATAATTTGTTTTTATTGAGCATCTGTGATCTATTTATTTCAGAGAAACCACCCGATGAGAAGAAGGACACCTTTGCAGAGAAACTGGCCACTCAGGTCATCAAGAACATCCAAGTGAAGATCACCAGCATCCACGTTAGATACGAGGACGATGTGAGCTTCCCCTGCCTGCATCTTTTCATTCCAGGCAATCTCTGTCTGTGTCAATCAATGTCTGTGTGGTGGCTCCAAATGGTTCCAAAGTGAACATCGACTATTACTCGATCCTGTGTTGTTCCTACAGTACAGTGGGTAGCTGCTGCTTCGCACATTGGCGATGTTTGCATGGGACACCTCCCAGTATTTACCAGTCTATGGTTCTAATAGCAGGATTGAAGAAGGGCGAAGCTGTGTTTACCCTGGGTTAGCAAAGGTTACACAAATACAACTGTCGGCTTGTTGAAACTATTTTTATCTCAGGAAGCATGCAAGCATGCAAACAGTTCCACAAACAGTAGATACCGACCCACAGCCAGCGGTGTGCCCTTCAACACCTTCAGAAAAGGGGTGACGCAATAACTTATGAAACGCTTTCACCCCCTTTATACAGATCCCACATGTATCAAAAAATCAATTCAGGGCTTAAGTGCCATACTAATGGGAACATTAGTGTGTTCTACTGCCTTGATAAAAAAGGGAACATGTAACAATGGCTTTAGGGTTATGATTATACACACACACACACATACATAGACAATCCATCCAACACCTCAGTCAGTCAGGGAAGCTGAGAATTGTGAGTTCTTGGTATGTCACTGTGTGTCTTTGCTTCCAGCTATCAGACCCTCAGCGTCCCCTGTCCATGGGGATTACACTGGCAGAACTGAGCCTTCAGGTAGAACGCGCACACACACACATTAAACCTTTCTATAAGGACGGAGTGTTTAATGAAGCTGACTGTGTCCCTAGACAACCGATGAGAACTGGAAGACGTGTGTTCTAAATGAAGCAGCCAAGATCTTCTACAAGGTAACGTTGAAGGCGTAGCAGACGGAACAGGGCCAAACCAACACATGCCACCGTTTTTACGCAACACTGTCGTGTTTCAGTTGGGTCGCATGGAGTGTTTGTGTGCTTACTGGAACGTCAACAGTCCCATCTTCTACAGAGACTCCTGGGAGGACATTGTGGTGAGACACTCTTCTCTTTTAAAGCATTTAGTCGCAGAATAGAGATGCTTTCTAGGAAGCGCTCTAGCTCTAATGATATAGGACGACACGTTGTCACAAAGACAAACTAAACATGTTTTGTATTACTTAGGTTATTTTATTATTATGTTACTTGTGTTATTGTAATCAGGATCCTACAATGAAATAGGTTGGTAAGAGAATGAGCTCAAGGAAATACAGTGTTAACACATCCCCCTGAGCGTTCTCAGTTACATTTAGCGCTTGTGTTCACTGTATGAAAATAAGACGAAATAATTCAAACGAACATGTCCATGTGTTGAGGAAACGTGTGTATGTGTGTGTGTTTGAAAACAAGACAATTCAAATGAAAATCAAATGCAAATCATTTAGTGTGTGTGTGTGTGTGTGTGTGCGCGCGTGCATGTGGAGACCAAGGCATTAACAGAGTTAGGGGTTCCATTCCCTTGTGTTGCGCAACAGTTAGATGTCCACATGTTGAGGAAACGTGTGTGTGTGTTTGCGTGGATGCTCCTGTCACATGCAGAGCATGAGTTGAGATTCCATTAGCCTAAAGCAGATTGAATAACACGGTGGATTACTAATGCAAAGGGTTTTTATGCAAAATGTATAGATTGAAATGGCCTAACAGGATAATACGTTTGGACATTTATAGACATTTGAAAACACGCAGTTAGGGCTTCTAGATTATTGAATAAATTATGATTATGATCATTTTGGTCAATATTGAAATCACAATTATTTAATATGATTACTCATTGACTTTGAAAACATGTTGCATTTAATGGACCTAAAAACAGTGAAACAAATGTCCCAGTGAAAACACCTAAACTGTGAAATGTCCCTTACCTCCCTCACATTGATCACATGACAATATAAGAGTTTCCTTGCAAAACGTAATGTGCACAGTAATAGTTTTCTCTATATTAAATTGTTTCTGTAATTGTTAGGAGTCAAAAATGAAATCAGATTAAAATTTGATTAATGGCACAGCCCTAGGTTCTGTGTGCATATTACACAATACACTAAACCAATTCAGTGGTGTGTGTGCTCTGCTAATGAACCAACATCCTGAATGTCTTTGTCTGACGTCAATGTGACTGTACTCTGTTGGAGATAGACACGTGTGCACGCACACAGAGCTTTTTTTTTCTTCTAGAAAGTATGATAAAATTATAATATTTGAAACTATCAATTAATATGTACTAACTATCAAATCTAATTATTATAAGTTATACATGTTTATTGAGACTAGGGTTAATAATACAGACATACTCTATTGAACATCTCCATCACAGAGCACACACTGCAAGACCAACGCCTTGCACAAGAGCACTGTGGCAGTGAGTGAGTGAGTGACTGTTAGATACATTACAGCTACAGTGCAGTTTTAATCAGAAGATCACTGCAGCTTTCCAACTATAGTAGGAACATTCCTGATTTCAGTTTGCTCTCTGGAGAGCTTGCAAGCCTTTGTGATGTTTAGTATAAATGCCCTGCATCGTACATTAACTACTGTATGTAGATACAGTAATACAATTATTGATCTACAAAGGCTTGTTGAAATGTGTGTGACCTTCTCTCTCTGTGTTTCTGTATCTTTCACTGTACAGGACAAGCTTAAAGTGGGGATCAGCACCAAGAACCAGGAGCTGAAGGATCACCAATACAGTAAGATGCTGCCTAAGGCCAAATGATGTAACGGCAGACCTATGCAGATGTCCACAGTATCTGCACAGCAGACTTTGCTGACAGTGTGTGTGTAGTAAGCACGGGCTCACCGCTTTTTTGATACACCGGTAAGGGTGTCTGTCCAATTTGCCTTCTTAGTCACAGTACACTTTCCCTTCACAGTCAGACACGCCTATATCGTTCATATTACACCAGTACATCCAATAGTGCCAGTAAATGAATATTATGTTCATGTGTCTAGGACCAAACATTACCAGTAGAGGTATTGTTAATGTTTACCCATATAGACTTGTGAACATGTGAAAGGATAGGAAGGCTTTCATGTTTCTTGAAGCTGCCGTCCATATATTAACGGTAAGATAATAGGATCCAGTCAGCTGAGGGGGGGGGGGTGGGGGGGAAGCAGGCAATGAGGTGAATGTAATCATTCAGACCTTTCATCTTCAGACAGCTTTGATCTCCTCTCCATAGGGCATCGACAGTCGTGCATGCACCGCTCACCATGTTAGCAGTGTTTTGTTTTTCCACAATATCTTCTAGAAATCCAATCTAGTAGCACTACATAGTGTCGTGTTTCATTACGTATTACTGCACATAATACATATTTAGCTCTTAGTGATGACTCATTCTGGCACATAATGGATGTGCACTGTTTCATCAACAAGATGTTTACAATGATGTGTTTGTCCATGTTCAGACATCCTGCTCGGTGTGCGATGGTTGTGTGTTTTTTACAATGATGTGTTTGTCCATGTTCAGACATCCTGCTCGGTGTGTGATGGTTGTGTGTTTTTGTGTGTATAGTTTTCAGGCCCATCTTCGCGTCTGCTAAGATGTGTATAAACCCAAACGCAGAGGCGGAGCTCAAAACACCCAAAGCTAACCTCCACATAGAGGTCCAGAACATCGCTTTAGAACTAACCAGGCCACAGGTACAGTATCCACACAGGCTTCACACACACAGCATGCTATAGATGTAGAGAGGACAACACACACACACACACTCCAGACAGCAATGCATAAACCCAACCTCTATCTGAAGGAGGACAGAATACAGTGACAACACATACAACCGCCCTCCCTCCCTCACACACACATACAGTCACAAATGTAATGTACATTTGCCCAAAAGAGCTCATCTGTAATTTGACGTTGCTATTTGGTCATCTGTGGATTACACTACAACATGTTACTGTAACTGGATTACACAAACAGCCCTCAGTCTCAATCATGTTGTATAAAATGCAATCTCTCTCGCGCACACACGAACATGCACGCATACGCGCACACACACATCTCGAGAGCCTTTCCTGGTTAAATAAAGGCTTATTATTATTATTATAATCTACACACACACACACATTATTGCACACACTTTATAGTGCAGATCACATGGGCCTGGGCATGATTTAACAAAATGATGGTTTCCATGGCTACGATATTCACTAGGACATCAACATCTTATAAACATGAGTTATTGGATACAGCTAAATGTAAAAGTGTATTTTTTTTTTAAACGTATATGTTGCACACGCACGCACACACAGGGCAACACAATTAGTTGCAAACGCACCAGATCCACTTGTCACATAGTCCTTGTGGTTTACCTGTATGTCTTCTCCAGTATCTGAGCATGGTGGACCTACTGGAATCCATTGACTGCATGGTGAAGAACGCTCCATACCGCAAGTTCAGACCAGTCGTACCAGTCCACACCAACGCCACACTCTGGTCAGTGTGCCAAAGTTCTAAATCCAGCTACAGATGGGTTTACAGACATTAATCCCTCAAGGGACCGCTCCCCAATCCATGTAACAGGGCAAGGTTGTGCACAAGGGCACAAAGGCAGGATGACTCTTCCTGATGTGCTAACTGGCCATGTATTCCTGCTTGAACGTATTAACTCTTTTAAAATGGGGCTGTACCAGTGTGCTTGACTTAAATCCACTTTTCGTCAGAGGTGAAGAAAGTCTTAGTAATATCTTTAAATTGTTTGAGTTCAAAATAAAGAATATGTGTGTGTGTGTGTGTGTCTCTGCCCAGGTGGAGGTATAGCTTCAACAGTATACTGGTCCACGTTAGAAGGTTCAACCACATGTGGTCTTGGATCAACATCCAGAGTCACAGAGATGCACTCAAGGCCTACAAGGCAGCCTACAAGTCTAAGCTGCTGAGCCCTGCCAAGCTGAACCAGGACACAGAGAGACAGATACAGGTGCACATCTGACCGCCAGGGGACTGTGCTCACTACCTTAGCATCGGAATAGATGGAATCATAACTGACATAGTTATTAGGGTTGTCGCGCCTCCCACTGTGTGTGTGTGTGTGTGTACACGTGTGTGCATGCGTGTGTGTGTGGGTTTTGCTCTGTTTCCTGCCCGTTTGTGTGTCTGTTGCTTTTATATTTTTGTGAACCATCTTGTGGTTTCAGGAGCTGGAGAAAGTTCTGGATGTCTTCAACATCACTCTGGCTCGACAGCAGGCCCAGATGGAGGTGAGGTCATGACCCCTCAGTGACCCCAGTGACGTTGTACTATTGCATTGTATGGGTTCACTATGGGTGTCAGTAGGTGGTCACGTATTTAGCCAGGTTGACACAAGACACCAATAATAATAATAATAATACCATGATACAACATACACATTTTATACAAATACGGAATATAATCAAATATAAACAGAGATGACTCATTCGACATATGGTTTAATGATGTACCTTTAATAATGATATACCTCAGTACAGTAGGTTTAACACAGTCAGTCCTCTGCATGGCCTCGTACCACCTGCTACCATCACCTCTACCTCCAGGTGATCCGCTCCGGCCAGAAGGTCGTGGGGAAGAAGCCCGCCGGGCAGAAACAGGAGGGAGGGGGCTTTTTCAGCAGCATCTTCAAGAGGAGCAAGAAGGAGGAGCAGGGGGATGCTAAGGAGCCTGAGAGTGAGACGACTCCTGTTGTTATTGCTTTCCTGTTAATACATTGTGTGTGTGTGTTATCTGTCCCTCTGGTTGGAGTGCAGGTTAACATTAGGTGTTAAATTAAGTTATATATCTGTGTGCGTATATATTCAAATTGCCCACCAAGCACTTCCGGGAACTATATTGCCATAGAGTCTGCCTCTCCACGAACCATTTGACCGTTGACAATTTCGAACTTCCGTTGGCGTAACTCTGTTCTTTCCATGGCTCTGGTATCTAGGTGCTGGTCTGGATGAGCTGTTGACGTTAGAGGAGAAGGAGAAGCTGTACACGGCCATCGGCTACAGTGGCAGCTCTCACAACCTGACCTTACCCAAGCAGGTACCCAGGGGAGAGACGGGGGAGGTCACCCATGGTGTGTATTGTGTTGTGTGCGCTTGTGTTTGTAACCCTGCTTGTGTGTGTGCGCTCCAGTACGTTGCTGTGATCGTAACGTTCAAGCTGTTCCGCACCTCCGTCACGCTGCGAGAAGAGCCCAACGTCCCAGAGATCCTCAAAGTTCAGATGATTGACTTGAGCACCAAGATCTCCCAACGTCCTGGAGCCCAGGCCATCAAGTAAACAATACACTCTACAATAACTGTATATATCATTATATAATGTCTTGCATGTAATACAGGGGCTATATACAGTATATACATACATACACACACGCACGCACACACATACGCACCCACACAAACTGAAAATGTATTTGTATTATGGATTTATTTAGTGTGTGTCTGTGTTAGTGTTGTCACGATACTGAAATGTCTAACTTCGATAAAATACTTTGATATTCGATACCATTTTCGATACCGTTGGGGAAAACAACATTTAGGGCACAAATTGCTAGATCTTTATTCAAAGTAAGACATGGCTATAACATGACAAGGTAGACTACAACTTTTCTTATTTAGGCTAGCAGCAGCTGAATAACTAGTAAACATTAACAATACAACCTTTTTACATCAATAAAAATGATTATTACTAAAGCAGGCCTACTATGTAGTGCATTTTATCAAAAGCCTGAGATTGGCACATTACAAATGGATCAAAGTACTTATAAAAAGAAAAGCAGTGCAATATTATGCATTTTAAATAAAAATGAAATGTAGGATACTGGCCTATTCTTATATTCTTTTGACTAGGGATGTAAATTATTAACTGTAACCATTAACAGACAATAAAGGATTTGTACCGATTAGTAGCTTACTATCAGTTAAATGGTTAAAACGGTTGTTGTTACATCTGTACCAATGGAGTGGGTATTTTCCACAGCTCCAATCTCTGCCGTGGGTCACATTTAACACTGAGCATATGAGCAATGGACAAACCTCACAGCATGTCAGCACAACATTTAGCTTTCTCTGGGAGAAAAAAAAAGGTGGAAAAAATCACTCTGCGTTACCGTACAGGCGTTCTAACTGCACCACTGCAGCGGTGTGTGTGTGTGTGTGTGTGTCAACTGGCTGTCGGGGAGAAGAATGCAAGATATCTTACCACTTTCCGTATCGATGCTGTGGAAAATGAGTATTGAAACGGTTTAAAATATTCAGAATCGATATGCATCAACAAAAATACGATACTTTGACAACACTACAGTAGTCTGTGTGAGCACCCTCACACTTACACTCAGAATCAAGCACACATCCACGTTGAATGTTGTAATCAAATCCAGTTACAGCCTTGAAACCCATTTGTAGTAGATTATATAAGCCAATCTCTGTTTCCTGTTTTCAACACAGCTGTATTGTTGTACATTTTTCGAACACTCTGCACCTCAGAAGAATGGCATGGCAACTGTGCCGCAAATACAGAGTTGAATTGTGTGGCCATGTTGAATATGTATGTCTCCATACAGCAAAAACATGTACCAAAACCATCTGTTGTATCTCCAAATAGACTGAAGACTTGTCCTCTAATCTGTCCTCTTCACTGCCCATCTGTTTCTAATGTGTAATGTTTATTGCTAAATCACCCACCCACTGGCCGCTTTGAAAGGGGAATTATGCCTTTTGAAACCTTTCCCAATTGAATATTCAAAGCACAGCATAATACAGACAGAGTTGTGGTCAATAAATGGACTGCCATTGTGGAACAGTATTAAACTGTTAGAAAGGTTTGTACAAAAATTGATTTTTATTTCAGGTAAGGGCATTTTAGACTGGATCTTTAAATATGTAGTTTTATATAATTGACATTATATATGCAGTTTGTATGTGTGTATGTATGTATATGTATGTGTGCGTGTGTGTGTATATATATATATATATATATATATACACATGTATGTATGTATATATACACTCACCTAAAGGATTATTAGGAACACCATACTAATACTGTGTTTGATCCTCTTTCGCCTTCAGAACTGCCTTAATTCTACGTGGCATTGATTCAACAAGGTGCTGAACGCATTCTTTAGAAATGTTG
>JAODTR010011362.1:0-27500 GCA_025399935.1 Amblyopsis rosae | reverse complement strand
GATCTGACAGATGAAGAGAAACAGGCGCAGAGAGAGAGAGAGAGAGAGAGAGGCAGAGAGAGAGAGAGAGAGAGAGAGAGAGACAGACAGACAGACAGAGAGAGAGAGAATTCCCATGTCAGGGTGTCATTTCAGATTGTATGTCGGAGTTTCGTGTTCGAGTGAAAATTACATCTCAGAATGCAACTGTGCTCAGTGGACAGAAATTAAGCAAACCTATTACAGCAGCCAACTGTCATGTACAGTACAGTATGTGTGTGTACAGGTGAGCGTGCATGTGCGCGCAAGCTACCATGTTCGGCTGCCAACCCTCCAGGTTTACACAGCGATCGATGCACCACCAGAAGTCGTCCTCTGACTCGCCCTTCCAGGCAAACACACTGAACCCTGGGACACACGCAGGAAGACAGGCAGGGGGAAGGGCAGAGAGAGAGAGAGAGAGAGAGAGAGAGAGGGAGAGAGAGAGAGCTTTAACACACTTCATTCTTTAAAGTTATGTGTCAGACAGAGTTCCAGTAGTCCAGCCCTTTCAGGTCCTTTGAGACAACACAACTGAACACTATAAACTAGAAAAACAGGAAACCTAAGATCAGGGACCTTTAAAAGAAATACAACAGAATAATAGTTCTGAGATACAATGGAACGCAAATTAGGTTTAATCGCCAAACATTTCAAAGACAAACCCAATATTTCAGGTCCGTGTGCAGACCTGAGGAACATAAAACTGTGAAGGGCTCCATATTTAAGTCAAACTCTCTTGCCACTGGGTGTTTCTATCTGCCATGATAAACTAGATGGTGAACTCCAGTGTAAGTTGGTTTATTGGGCCCACAATATAAGTGTGTATGGTCACGTGATTCGTATGTGTGCCAAACCAGGGCCTGGTTTGGTGTGTGCATACAGTTCTCCGGACAGTGAGTGTAATGTGCTGTAATTGTATGCAGAGTCAACACCGCCAATGCCCCATATAATATGTGCAGTCAGTTGGTGCCTATCATTATGACGCGTACAGCAGT
The DNA here is from genome assembly GCA_025399935.1 of Amblyopsis rosae. NCBI lineage: Eukaryota > Metazoa > Chordata > Actinopteri > Percopsiformes > Amblyopsidae > Amblyopsis > Amblyopsis rosae. The sequence goes on along the minus strand of JAODTR010011362.1, from coordinate 26,484 downwards.
ACTATGATTACACTGCTGTTATGAAATAATGACTGTCTCAGGGAAGGCTGCATTGGCATTATGTTTTGGCGATTAACATTTGAAGATGCGGGGCGGAAGGGGGGAGGGGGGTGTAAACTGGCACACACTGCAAAATGTCACCAAGCGCACACACACACACACATACACGTGCGCGCACACACGCACCTCCCTCTGCGAGGGCAGCTGCAACCTCGTTCTGGGTGGAGTAGATGTTACAGGCAGCCCACCGACACTGAGCCCCCAGTGCTGATAAGGTCTCCATCAGCACCTGGAGGAGAGGAGTCGAGGAGAGGAGACGAGGAAAGGAGACGAGGAAAGGAGACGAGGAGGGCAGTCAAGGAGAGGAGAGAAAAAGAGCAGACACGGAGAGGAAACAAAGCAAAAAGTTAACAGTAAACAAAACAGTTTTACTATATACACTTAATAATAATAATAATAATAATAATAATAATAATAATAATATTATTATTATTATATACATGCAATATATGTATTTTTATAAATATTAATAGAATGTTTACTTTGTACTTTACAGTATATTTATTCCATTATATAACAACAAAATGTGCAGTGCTCTCTTATTCCAGAGCTGTATGTGTATGTATTAGGGCTGTGCAATTAATACAATTGTAATTGCAATTTCGGCTCCTAACAATCACAGATGTCATCGAGAGGGAAAAAAAACTAAGCGATTATTTTGCAAGAAAACTCTTATTTTGTAGTGTGTTCTGAATGACACAAGCATGCGCACTGTCTCCCCACTTGAGGTGAAAGTGAAAGATCTGTGGGAAATTTCACATTTGAAGCTGTTTTCGATGCTGATTTGTGCCATTGTTTTTGGAGTACCTTTCCAAAGTAATTGTGTTAAATAATCGTGATTTCAATATTTTACCAAAATAATCGGGATTAAAAAATGTTTTCTTCATAATCGAGCAGCCCTAGTTTGTATGTACTGTACGTATGCGCACACATGTGCGTGCGTGCGTGCGTGGGATGCTACTCACAGCAGTCTGGGCGGTGATGTGGGTGCAACCCACCACCTTGGCCCCGGCCAGGGGCTTCTCCCCCTGAGCCCGCTTCCTCAGAGCCATGAGGGCCGGCATCTCTGCCAGAGGAAGGCCACACAGGGTTTAGGAAACGCACACCCAGCTATGCCGTTACATGCACACACACAGTCATGTACCTGTGTGTGTGTGTGTGCGCACCTGCGTGTAGCTTGCAGGGATCAGCTGAAGGCGTGTGTGCGAGCGTGTGTTCTTGTGAGCAAATTATGGCTCAATTCCTAGACCATGTGTTGGTGGTTTGATGTTATTTCCATAGTCGCAGTGGACATATGGCTGCCATACTGCAGAATGCTTGAGGTCCATGTTTATTCGCTCTGTAGCAGAGCAACACGAGCTTATTAAGACACACACACAGGGCCATACACACCCTGCTCTGCGATCTCGATCTCCCTGCGTCCAAAGTCGGCCTGCTTGATGTTCTTGATGCAGAAGTCTCCGTTGCCTTTAGAGTTCTTCTGCTGCTTGTCTCTGGGGGATGTCTCGTCATCGGAGCTGTCCGTGTACGACGCGGCTGGAAGGCAAGAGTCAGAGGGGGGCGGTCCTTGGTGTGTCGTACGCTAGGAGTCTCTGAAACTACTTTTGTTTTGGCGATATATTGTCCCAGAAATAATTGCGAGAAACGATATTGTCAGAATCGTGTAAATAATATTGTTCTGCTATTGTCGTGTCACATCAAAGTACAGCTGCAAGTGCAAATTAAAGCAAACGACTTTTACAAAATTGTCAATGGAAAGATAAAAATAGTCTGTCCTGAAAGTTAAGTGGGTTCTCAGAAAAACTTTTTTTATACAGCAGTATGCATGCCTGTCTCAGTGGTAATACCCATTAGAGGATATTCTGTATCATTAGCAGGCAGGCCTCCCGCAGATTAATTCATCAAGTTAATGAGGTTACTGGCAGAAAGACAGAAACGTGGCCTGCAAATGGCACGCTGTGAACTCCAGATAGCACCTAAACGTCAACACAGGGCAAAGAGGAAGCGAAGGTACCGCTGGCCTCATGCAAACAGTTTCTCTGTGGCTTTGTTAGCCAGCTCTGATGACGAGCGGAAAAAGGCAAGAGGGATTATTAGTGCATTAGAAGATGAATTTAATCTTTTTTGAGCAAGAGAATCGGTCGGGCATGAGCCACGCTCGCTCACGTTGGAGTAGTGTGCATGCGTATGTGTGCATGTGTGTGTGTAGTCTATGGCAACTGAAAAGTAAGTCGAGACTTACACCTATCACATTTGCCCTTACTGACTGTCCTGTCGCTGTGTGTGTGTGCGTATGTGCTCACCGGAACTATAGCTGTCTGTGGATGACTGGGAAATTGAGCGAGACAGAGAACGCCGGCCAATCTTGGTGGGACGCTTATTAAACTCCTGCTTTTGGTCTGCAAACTGGATCTGTTTGACGGAGAGAGAGAGAGACATACAGACAGAAAGACAGAGAGCCATTAGTGCTGCCATGGTATAAAATTGCATACTTTATGTTACATTGTGTGATGGCAGATGAGAGAATAAACTTTTCGCACACAGGGAATTTTAAATGGTAGCAGCAGCTGAAAAGCTGTATGAGAGCATCACACCTCAAACGCGTGAGCCGACCCAAACAAGGCCAAAGGCCAAAGTATGCTACGAAACTTGTATGGCTCGAGCACTCTTTCTGAAACATCGCAACTTGTGGATGTGTTGGCTATTTCTGCATGCAAAAGATATGCCAGAGGGCTTTGGAATTATTATAAACATGTCTTCTACATGCATGCAACTGTTTCACAAGTATGATACAATCAGCAAAAACCGGCACAAACTTCCCCATGCACAATATTGGATGTGGAAAAGTAATACTTTGGCCTGTAACACTACAGAAATGTAGGCCTGTGATATACAACTCATCATGTATCTTTGTATTCATTTCAACATTATTTCTTCTACACACAGCGTTTTGGCAAAATAAATTCTCTAATGAAAAGATAACGGACAGGCTAATGAAGAACCAGTGTTGGAACAAGTCACTCTGTGCTCCATTTGTGTTATTTCATTTTCTTTATTTTTTATGAGGGTTCAAGCTAACCTTACAGTAGATAAGAGTCAGAGAACAACTGGCCCATTAAATACCCCCCCATCCAAGGTTACTCGGCTGATAAGGTACAATAGCCTGTGATTGAGTGCCTGGCTGTGCTTGGATCACTGTTATTGCTTCCCTCCATAAAAATCCATCTAGTACCGATATCAGAAACTGCTGTATGAAGGGTAAACCATTAACGTGGTGTGAATGGTCAACTTAGACCATTTGAATGAACCTAGATAGTTTGTTAACTTGTTGAAAAGTCTGCATTAAAGGCAGGGTCATTCTCGAGACTGCTTGCTGAATTCGAGCTCCAAGCAAAACAATATTCCTCTGCGGTGCCGCCCCACACATCTAAACGCATCGTGAAGCAAAGTGTAGTACTACGGCTTTGTTGATGTGAGCGGTGTTCGCCACTTTGTTTATGTTTATATTTACAGAGCCAGGGCTGTGTGGAAGTAGGCTATAAAATTATGTTTTCAACACGCAAAACGGTAAGCTAGTGAAATGCTAGGAGTTATTTTCTGAATTTGACTAAATGTGTATTAGCTTACAATTATCTTGCAATAGCTGACTTTACATTTAATGTGGCCTATTAAGACCAGGCCGTTAGCTAATAATCTAGTGCTGATATTAAATAAAGTGACATATAAAGTGTAAACCATTAACATGAATAAGGACAAACAATCCTGAAAAACCAACAGTGACCAATAAAACAAATACAAAAAAAGTAAGACATGAGCCAAGTATAATAAGGTGTGGCATTTCTCTGCCACACGAGCAGATGGCGTATAAAAATGCCCACAAATCACAGCAAATCACTTGTTTCCAGCGAGGAGATTTCACCAACTGACATTTGAAGCATTTAAAAAGTGGACATTAATCTGCTGACTGGCTCTCATCCCATCTTTGTTGTGAAGAGAAAAAAGGAAAATAAAAGCTCCTTAGGTGGCAAATGTGTCAACATAGAAAAAATACTTCATGGGGGATTACAAGCGGGTCTTTGACAGTGTACCACTCACACACACGGAGGAGGATGTTATGAAACATATGGCATATCATGTGCCTGCCCTAAGCAACCAGTCAGCAATACTGTTGTGATCTGTACATTCGCCCATTTGACATGTTGTGCATAGCAACACACACACACAATCATGTATTACAACATGTAGCCAAGTCTTGAGACTTGAGCTCTACGGCTAATAATAGGAGATAGATCGTCCGGTTGGAGTCACAAGAGGCTTAGTCGACACGGTTTGACACTTTTGAAAGTTTTGAAAACAAGCTTCAACTGGCAGAACCACAGCGTTAACTCGGGCAGAAGCAGACAGGCAGCTATTTACAGCAACAACAAAAAACTAAACTCCAGAGAGTAGCAGGAAAACACATATTTCCCCAAGGAAGAAACACTATAGGAAAGCAAAACCCAGCCCTATACACAAATGTATGTCTTTCTTCTGTCTCAGCTGTCTCTCCTTACCTTATTGACACCAGACACATTGCTCCCACAATCCTCTCTGTTTTTCAGCATTGTTGCTTAGCAACCCCTGTCATCATAGTGCACAACAAGGTGTGCACTGTGACGACAGGGGTTGGGGTGATAGGTTCCCCTAGCAGGTCAGGGTCCGATCAGTCTATAAAATTCTTCTCTCAGTCTTCACTCGGCCTCTGATGCATTTTCTAATCCAGTCCACTCTGGTCTTTGTCAGTAGTCACAATGCAATTCATTGTTTTCCATCCATTCATTTTTTTTCCCCCTAAAGTCTCTCTTTCCCCTCATTTATTGTTGATTGTTTTGCAGATTTACACGGTAACATAACTCTCTACCACTGACCCAATGTCAATGTGACCTTCAGCCTTTGTAAGCATATCAGACACAGTAATGACCGGGCACATGTGTGGTACCAGCATAGATTTAAAACAGTACCACAAATGGTTTATGAATTAAATTCTAGTTGTTTTTTTAAACTTGGAAACTCCACCACGGCGTAGTATTACAATAATAAAACATACCATAAAACCTTACGCTGATATATTTTCTAACTTTGTCCTAACCCCCAGCTAGTTCAGGCTAGTTTAAAATCAAACACAAACACTGAGAACTGAGCTGTACCATGCTAGTCCTTTCTTCAATGTTATGTGATGCTCATTCCATGTTTTTATTGCTGTTTCCAAAGTTCACTTTGGAAAGACTGAATTGTGATTCATCACGCATAATATTGCAGGTAGTGTTCGGAGGACTTTTCTTGGTTTTATGGGATAGAGGCTCAGTGTATGGACAGGATTGAGGACCACTTTGGGTCCACAAGCCTTTAAGATCTCAGAGTGATAGAAGGGCTTATGTGCCATTTAGAAGACTAGGTTAAAGTAGGTCTTTGGACAAGGAGTTCTGGGTGGAGAGAGAGATAAACCAAACTGACCCATGAACACACAAATGCTGCTTTGCTGTCGATTCTAAGTCAAATATTTGTGTGAGAAAGACAGTGACCTTCCAAATTAGTATTTTAATAAACAGAGTGAGAGAAAAGGGGACGATTCAGCTGCAATGAAGTCTGTAGACCCTGTACAACTAAAGGCCTGTGTGTGATGACTTGACACTCGGTGGATGAAAAGTATCCGCGGGACAATGACTTGCTTATTGGCCAGGAGTCTTGGCCAGTCACCTGACACGCGAGACACAAGGCACAGTTGTGTTTGAATTTACCGGAGAGATATTGATTAAAATCTATATTTTGGGACCAACCGGCCAACCGAGGGGATATAAGAGACTTTACATTTACTAAGTAAATCAAGACGTTTTAAGGGAGGACTTGATCCATTGATTCAACTCATTTCTTGACTCAAGAGTTTGTGCCTGTCTGATATAATTAGAACACAACCTGTATCAACAAAACGTACGCTGTAACTGACTCAGTGACATAAGCCTCAGGACGTACAAAACGATAGCAATGCAAGGATAACATTATTGAAGAAATATACTGATTCAGACTTCAGATGTAATTATGCTGATCACACTAATGTAAAAGTGTCTGTGTTAAAGAGAAATAATGCCCATTTATACTGCGCAGACACACACACACACACACACACACACCACACACGACGCTTGATTAATATGAAACCATAGAAACACAGGGTTCCTCAAGCACCATGCTAATGAGCAAGGCTACAGTGTAGGCATAGCCTAGGGGTCAGTAAACAACGCATTAATAGCAGTCTTAATCACTGCTGTGCTGACTGGCCCGCGATGTTCACACACACACACACACACACGCACGCACCAAAGCCAAAGCTGTGCCAACACACATTGCCCATCTGTGGGTCAAGACACTCTTGACTGGGAGGACTGACAAAGCGACTGACCAAAAGCGGAAAAAAAAAATGCGAAGTGCGGGGTCATGAAAAAGCGCATGCCAGTCCGTACCATAGGAAAACAATGGTTTTGCTAGCAACAATTGGAGTTGCGCTAAGCCTGCTTTTAACAGTCTGAAAAATTTGATCATTTGAATTTCGACAGCTGAGAGCGTTCTTTTAGAAGTTGTATTTAGACAAATGCAAAGGTCATAGGTCAAAACGTTTTTGGCCAGGCGGAAAGTCATTCCCAAGGCCCTCATTTGAAACCACACGCGCATCCACTGATGTAATCAATCACATCTACGCTGAAAAGCTATGGGGGAAATCTAAGTGGAAACGCAAGCCACGATTATAGCCAAGTGTTACAGAGAGCCTTTTATGAAGCCATCAGCTCATTAGAAGCAGCAGACTGTAGCGTTTACATTATTTACATTCCCAAACCCAGACGTCACGTAGGTTCAACTGCTGCCCCGGGTGGGGGGCACGCTGGGGTCTGGGTCATTGGGGGGAGCTGAAGGATGGATAGCCACCCAGCAGGGGGTCTGCATCGTGGGGCTGGGGAAGGGGGATGTTGAGGACAACACAAAGCCCCCAACTGGGCAAGGCACAGAGGAAAAACAAGCATGAACAGATGGGAATATGAGATATGCATACGTGTGTATGTGTGTGTGTGTGTGTGTGTGCTGAGCTCTATACAGCAGTGTGGGGACTACTGGAGGTTTAAGAGGAATATCACGACACGGTTGTCATAATTCATCATGATTGGGTGAATCATATCCCATCAACCTTTCCTCTGTTCTCCTGACTCTGGCCTCCGCAACTAGTTCCCTCACTACACTGGGATGTAAAGGGGTGTGAGGTGGAGGTGTAAAGGAAGCATTTGAAGTCAAAAAGGATATAATGGGTTTAATGGTTTTAGTGGTCAACTCACTTTAAATGTGACAGGTACGGTAATTCACTCACACACATTCACATGTTTAAGGTCTGTGCCAAGGTGAAAATCGACTTAACCTTTAATGGATTTTGGTTAAAAAACTGAGAAAAGCTAAGTACTTATAAAGGGACGTACAATAAGAATATTTGCAATGTCTAGCATTTGAAAAGGGCAGCAAGTCATTAAGTAAAAAGCATTGTATTAGAACAGTGATATCAGATTCAGCAATCACCAGACCTAGATACCGGATGTTTCCAGTACCTTGAGTTATAGCACAGGGGAACCCTCAGGGCCATCAAGGTGTTCGGTAAATACCCCCAAAAAATATATAGTATAGCCTAAAATAAATAAATATATGATCTGAAAACTAAACAATAAAACAGAGCTACTGAAAGTGAGACCTTTCAGTAAGCAGCAGACTGTTCTGACACTAAACGGTGCTAAGCTTACATTGCCTGAAGGCAAATGAGGTGAAAATGAACCAATCACATGCTTTCGTGCGATAGTTGCTAGGCAGAATACTCTGAACAACAATATTGCATAGACCACAATATAATGGAAAGATCACATTTTACCAAGTACTTTGATTTTAATGGCAAAGCTCTGATGTCTTATCAAGAGATGAGCAGAGTTTGCCTTCCCCAGCCAAATACCTGCCCTAGTCAAAGCGCACCTGCATTTTAGCTGCTGGTCATTTCCCACTGAGGCCTCTGTGGCACTTGGCTCACAGCCGGTCTGGGGACTGTGGCTCATTCACATGTGCAATGTTTGTATAGACAAGACTCCGGAGAGAGGTAGTCACGGAAAACGAGACAGAGAGACTCTCCCAGGGCTTTTTCACCAAGAGATGGGTGTTGTTGACTTAATCATTTACTTCTTAGCACAGCGGTGGTCACAGTGCCTGCCCGTGCATACGAAGAAGAAGGAAAACTATATTTAAAATACTGACAGTGTGGGGTTAAAGGTATAAAGGGATCCATCAGCCTAGGCTTTCATAGTTTCACCATGTGACTATTGCTGTAATGTAATGGTGTGACTAACATTACTATTGTGGTTTTGGCACTGCTGAAACACGTTGCTGCCAGTCAGCTCATTCATTCATCAAAACACTAAACGCAAGGGGTTGCAGATGCAAGAAACAAAACATTTACCCACTGTGGTTATCCACTATACACTGGACTGAGCAAGGGCATACAAATTTACAATGTCTCAGTAGATCTGAAAAGAGTCCGAAACCAATATATTAGGCCTGCATCATGTATGCATGTGCATACGGCATGAGGTTAAATAAGGACAACAGACAAAACAGTCTATCAATACAAATACTACAGTAATTGGTGGGTAAAAGATTCTCGTGGATCGTAGAAGCAGTCAAACAGTCCGGGTGAAAGTAACACGTACCACAATGTATAATTTACGTCCAGACGTGACAATTTGCATGCAGAACGCTCACCCATTAACTCTTAAGACAGTTATTTACTGCCCTGTCATACGTGACAACCTGGGGCCGGTTCAACCAAGGCCGTGGCGCAAGCAGGTAAAACCTGCACCACGCTGCCCTCCTTGATGTGTAGCCAAAGACTGCCAGTGAGAGACAGAGAGAGGGGGGAGGAGAAGGACTACAGTATGTGACTGTGCCAGAGGTAAGGCCTACAACAGTGCTCCTGAAAGGGATGAATGTACAAACTGGTTCTGACACTGTTCCTTCTTAATGAGCAGGGTTTTGTTTGTCCCCCAGCCGTCTTGAACAAGCGGGAAACTGGGACATCGCACAAGGCAGCAAAAAAGTGTCTCTGTACGCAAGTCTGTGCACACGCCACTGATATGTAAAGCAGTGACGTGTTCATTTTGGAATCAGACCTTATTTGCTTTTTCTTGCTGAGGAAACTAAACATATCTCAAGATCACAGTGTGATACAGTCATGCTATGTGTTAAAGCACACTATGGGAAATAAACACTCTTCTATCCTATCAAGACGTAATCAGCTAGAGGACCACAGCCCTGTCTGTCTGTCTGTCTGTCTGTTGCTGTCTAAGCTAGGTTAGGCCAGCAGTAGTCTCGCAGAGCCAGCCTTTCCTTACGTAAAGCTTTGTACACAGCGCTGACTAACCGCGTCAAGTACTTGAAAGGACAGGTAATTTGATTGACATGCACAACAACCAGCTATGTAACGCAGCGACAAAAGTCTGACGTTAAATTTAGAGGAAGTTGTTGAGAAACTTACCAACACGACTGGCTGCTTTCACATATTGTTCTGTTAGATAAGTAGCCTACTGTTAGTGTTTACAATACATCTACTGAAACTGAAATAAGTAAATAAAGCATTTGCGTCGCACCGGAATTACACCTAAAGGCTCTGTGAGTGACTAAGGGAGCTTACAGAGGTCTATGCATCAGACATTGCGTATGTGACGTAGTGCTGACGGACGGAGGAGGCTGAGACTATAGGGTCTATGCATCAGACCTTCAGCACAGAGGTGCGTATGTGACGTAGTGCTGACGTACGGAGGAGGCTGAGACTATAGGGTCTGTGAGGCTAGGCCAGCAGAACACTTGAAGTACACATGTCGCAGAAGAGAGGAAAGGTGGAAGGAAGCGGCCCGCGTCTGGGCTAGCCATTGACTGTGTACGCTGCAACACACCCAGAGCTACTGCCAAGGACCTCTTACCAATACATCTGGGTATTACTGGTATTGATTTATGAGAGAAATTAAAGATATTGACTGGCTGCTGGTGCAAAAAAAAAAAAAAAAAGGCAAGGGATAAAAGGATAACGTGACTGACCCGGGCAGGAGAAATTATCTTCTCATGTAAAATCAAGGAGAGTTAAAGTGCAAGAAGCTGTATACCATTGGGACGGTCTGTCCTTTGGGTAAAAACAAAACAGCAATTCACCAGATAAACGGATTTGGCTGTGTAATAAAGAGGATGGCTACATATTTTATTAAACTACCCCTGCTTCTGCAACATTATGCTTTAAGAAAATACAAAAGCATGTATATGAAAAGGAAAACAACTAACGTGCCAGCCTTAGTGTTACTGTAAATAGTGGCACCGCCACAAGAAGCATTGTGAGAATTCACAGAACACTGAATCTGAACAAGAAGGTGGCCGTACATCCAAACATATGTACATGTTTGCACTGTGCTTAATCTAATCTTGTGCTTTCCATTTGAATCCATTCACAACTCCCCTTGGAGTTCATTTTAAATGAGGGATTTTATAGCGATTCGAGGCAAAACACTAATTCTGCTCAGATAAACACAATGAGGTTTTGAAATACGTATCAAACTGTACAATGGCACAAATGCATTATACACTACAACATTACATTAACTGCCCAGTGCCCACAGTTGTTTCCAATACAGGCTATTCAGTAATACATTGTTCTGAGTGTTGGAGGGATGTTATCTGTTAACACCACGAATACTTACATTGTCACATTGGAGAACATTTATTTAAATATGCTGAATCAGTCCAGAAAGTCACCCAAACAGAAACGAGTGCACACAAATATCTGTCAGCCATGATGGCATGCAAACACACGGGTCAGAATGGGGACCGAACTAAAAACGTGTTGTTGGCTGCAAGCATAGAAAGGGTAGTAGTGCCGTATGTGAACAGCCTGTGAAATCATTCTGGGAGACAGGCAAGGGAGGTCTCTGGCCCTGTACCATGATACGACAATAGAATTATGAGACCCAAGAAATATAAATAAACATGAAACTTGAAACCAACACAATCCAGCTGGCACAGTGCCTGAAGAAGACATGAAGAGAAATGTACACTTGACAGTTGACGCAAGCCATGTAGACTTACCAAAACAAACAGACACCAAACAATGGGTTGATGGCTATTCAACGCCCAATTGGTCTGCTACAGTAAACGCTCTCCAACCACGAGAAACACGTTCTATACAAGTGAAGGGTAATGTGACCTAGCTTATACTCGGCAGATGCGCCACCAAGGACAAGCTATCACACGCCTGTTGGCGTGTGAAATAGTCCTATGTGATCTGGCTCCTGCCACCGGGCCTGAAGACAAGCAGCCACGGCTGATGATGAGCTATCGCCCCCATAGCAGCTGCTAAGCCCAGTAGCCCTCAACTCTGGTCCCTGGGATCTACTCCTTGGGATCAACTCTGGTCCTTGGGATCTACTCCTTGGGATCAACACTGGTCCTTGTCTCTGTGCTCGTTTTAAATGAATGGGTGGTTATCAGGCTCACGCAGAGATCTATTCATTTGAACCAGGTGTGATGGAGCAGGGAGATATCAAAAAAATGCAGAGTAGTAGATCCCCAGGACCAGGGCTGAGGACCACTGCGCTAAGATGTTAGAGGCTTAAAAGGTAGTTGGCTATATTGCAAGCTAATTAGTAGTTAATACACTTTTGGTAAAATTCACCATTCACCAGCGCTTTTCACTACCGTTCTCTGTATGTGCTGAAAAAATTTATCAGGTACTTTTGCACAGCCCTGGCTACGTGAATAGGAACATAAACAAAGTGGCGAACACCGCACTGCGGCTTGGCTTCGCAATGCGTTTCAATGTGCGGGGGGCAGAGATTCTGATCCTGGGGGCAGAGAGGGAGTTTGAGCTGGAAGTTAGCAAGCGTTCAATAATGTCAAACCCTGCCTTTAACCAACAGACAACACAAGACTGGGAACAAGAGTGCATCTGCTTTGCTGTCCCTAAACTTGGGTGTAACTGCGGAAGAAATTACAGGCGTGTGCAGTACGTCTACGCTTGGCGAGACAAAGGATTCCGGCCCACTAAATAAAAGGGTCGACCGGCACTGAAAATGTCCAACCTATTCCACAACAAATGATATTGAATCACATCCAACAGATCTCTGTTAAAGCAGCTACAGTACAGTAGTTCTTCACTCAAAAGATATCTAAATAAGTGTATATAAGGCATATAGTTACAGACGCACACATATCCAGTATCTAACCACGTCCAATTATCATTTTCTGTACAATTAAACAATTTAAGCAAACCTATTTTAGACCAGGATTGGTTTTGCATGTTCTGTAACGTTTCCCTCCATTTTGTGCTCCCACCCATTGACCAGCACTTCCTTTCAGTAAATTATCTAACTGACCCTTACAGTTGACTTCAGAGATCACCTGTACTTTACAGAAACCACCGTGGATACTAAACCCCAAACATCCACAAGGCCTTAGGAACAGACGCTGCAGATGTGTCAAGACTCGGCAGCCATCGTGGTAAGGTAACAGTTATTAGGACGGGAGAGAGCAGCGGTGACCGGGACAAAAAACCTGCATGCAATCATGAGTAATATGAAATAATAAAAAACCGTGTCAAACGATTTTTTGATTTTGTTCCAAACCAAGGTTTAAAAAATATGTTTATGCCCACACGTTATCTACTGGGACCACACGATTGGCTAAATAGGTTCAGGTATGACAGCAGACGATTGGCTTTTCTTCCAACTGCCATATTTGCCGCTACAAACTCCTCCCCGACGAGTTTCATTAAGAGGAGGCATGTCTGCCGCACTGCCCGTCTGATGGCAGAGGTGTCATGGAAACCCAATACCTGCGCCTCTGCCCTTCGATCCCCAAATGGCGTCGGGAGGCGGGAGCGAGCCGCTTTTTCTTTCACGTCGCCCACACACAGTAGCCTCGGAGAGGACACACTCTTCTACCGCCGACTCCTTCTGTTTTATTTACACCGCCCCCCTCCCCCCCTCCTTCCCTCCATAAGATGTAGGGAGTGAGGGAGGCCACTGCCTTTCTTTCCGTTTCTAAACAGAAAAGAAAGGATGGATTGATGTCAAATAACTTCGTAGGCTCATTGGTTACAGAATCATTGGGTCGGTGGGGGGGTGGGGGTGCTATTCTCAAGGTTCCGCTTAATTTACACTTACAATGCTTGAAAGGCTGAGAAGGGAAAAAACTAAACTCAGCAGCGAATGGTTGAGCTCCCTCTGCGTCTCAGGGATGGACCAGAACCCACCAGAAGCCTACACAGTTGAACTCTGATAACAGACTCTGACAGAGCAACGAGAATAAAGGGCACATATTGTTCTTAATCCTCAGACGGTGAATATTGTGGACTATCTCCCCCGCCCACCCCGAACAAGATCAAGGTCATTATTTTTGTATTCATCATGAATTCAGCGTGTTGCGAACAGACAGACGGTTTCGTGGCAATTAGGCCGAATTGAAAACCGCATTCCTGATCACTACACTCCTCCTGACCCCACAAGGTCAATGAAATCTCAGCTTGTCTGACTGTTTCCCCACAAAGTCAAAAAGGTACATCTCAGGTTGTCTGAGTGAATGTGCTACTAACCTGTCAGGCACATTCATTTGAGCCAGGGTTATATATAAACCACACTCCAAAATTAACCAGGTGAAATGGAATACATGTTTCAACTGGAGCAAATGCTTCATAAAAGCATGTTCATCTGGGAGCTACTTGGACCTTGAGGTCATGCATGTGAACCAATGACCTTGAGGGCATGCATGTGAACCATGCTGTTACTGTTTGACCTTAGCAGGCTGTTTCCCGGAACGACAAAGGTGCAGTTGTGTCCGCTGGGCTTCAGGGAAGGAATACAGGTGGGGCAAGACAATACACTGAACCGTTGAAAGAGTAGAGGAGACGGGGCATCCAATGGTGGCTCCACACACACGCGCACACACACACACACACACACACGCACACACACACACACACACAAACGTCAGCTTCCCGCCAATAGTAGCCCGGCAAAAAAAGGATGACAAAGTTCAAGACAAGGTTCAGCAAGAAGATGCAGGCTTGTGTGGTGCGTGCGTGCGCATTAGAGACTACCTAGCACTACCCCGGGGTTACTTGATGCAACAACCATCCTGCTGATTTATACATAAGTGCTGTATAAAACACCACACACGCGCGCACACACACACACACGCACGCTCTGTCTCCTTCCCGGGTCCATGTGAACAGAACTGAATACACATGTCCTCTGGGGAACACAGACCCTGTGGCACACGGTCAACCTTAATCTGGAGAGGTGATTCATTCGTTTATTACTTTTAATTAATTGAAATCATAAAATGGCAGAAAGATCAGGAATATTAGTATGATGGTACAGGATCATCAAGTTATTTGAACCCAAAGACGAATGTCGATATCAAGAGCCTAAAACTTTTAATGTATTTTCATAAATGTATTAAGCGAAGACAGGCATTCACATGTGCGGCATTTTATACGTAGGAAAAAAATAAAAGCAGCTGAAACGGTTCTTACGGTTGTTATGGGAAACACCAGATCTCACTACTCACTTGTGATTGGTCAACTGTCAAAAAGGCGGATGACCTAGTGTGTTTTCTTCTGAGAAGTTGAACTTTTCTCAACTGAAAAAGAAGCCCAGAGCTGCTGAAAAAGGCCTCGGTGGCATCGTTTATTTTAAGTGCCCGTGGCGCTTTTAAAAACACAGTCTGCTTCATAGTGTTATAATGTAAAAAAAGAGGCTGACAGCTTCAAAAAAGTTATGTCTGAGCCTTAGTGGTGCTGGGGAAATATAGTTGAACTAATCATAAATAAATAAAAATAACGCCCCTCTTCAATGCCGCTGACCTGCATGTTTAAGATGTCTCCCTGCTCCAACACACCTGATTCACATGAACAGCTCGTTATAATGACCATTTCATGTGAATCAGGTGTGTTGGAGCAGGGAGACACCTAAAACATGCAGGGCAGCGGCCCTCCGGGACCAGGATTGGGGAACCCTGCCAGAGAAGATCCACCCCCCCCCCCCCCAAAGCTTGGATGGTGTTGTGTGGTGCATTCTGCACCACTTTGTTTGGGTTTCCATTTACACAGCACAAAGAATGGACAGCAAACTGTTGAGATATTCACTGAATTTGACTAATACACTTTGAAAAAAGTGTATTAGCTAGCTTACAATGGCTTACCCCACCTTTAAAGGGCTGACATTACAGTGTTATATTAGTGATTTCACCTAGCACCAATAGCAATGACATGTTTATTTACACTGCACTGGCTGTGTTGCCACAGTTTCCTAAGCCCATATGGCAGGTTCCTTACTACAGCACCTTACAGCAAGCTATTGACAGTGTGTGGGCTTTGCGTGGTTATGGGATGCAAGTTTAATCCTGGGAGGGGAAGGGTGTCATTTTCACATGATCACGGCAAATGAATGACCTGGCCCTTAGTAAAGGATTAAGCCCTACCTGATTGAATTCAGAGAGAACAAACATGCTTGAGGTTCTCCTTCCCCAACGCTTTGTGTTAATCTCTTCCAGGAAAGGGAGAGTGAGCGCCAAGAATCTTGCTTCACATGGCCTTCAAAAGCAATTTGAGGCTTCTGCTGGAGTTGCACACAGCCGAATCACATACCTGGCCTTGCCTTGTTTCCAATATTTAATTGTGGGTGACGTCTAATGGATTTACGTATTCACAGAGAAACAAGAGACAATACGGGTGTGTAGGTAGGTACATACGCACGTACGTACGTAAGTTTCCATCAAGACCAAATAAAAGCCGTTTGAAATGAGCAATCTAGGTACATAAACAAGCACCATTCACACGGAGCGCAAAGCAATCAATCACTATACCTCAAATGTTGCGGCTTCCATTATTTATAATTAGTTTTAGAGCGTAATATGGCAATATGTCCAACGCGACCAAACAGTGACTAGTATACCATATACGCCCGTTCCACCGCGGAACGCAGCAGACAACTTGTATTTATTGTCGGCCAGCTGTGAATTACACACATTCATTACAGAATCTTTATTGAGCCATCAAACCACTCACTGCTTTCACAACCACTATAGTTCTGGAGAGTCAATACATCCTTTCATCATGGATTTTGGTAACAAAACGGTGTTAATGTCAGTTTTTTTTTTTAGCTAAATAAAACTTTGACTCCATAAGCACAAAAGCCGCAGCAAAAAGAATGATGTATGATGTAAACTGAAAATGATTAATGCACAGATTCTTCAACGTAAACTTCAAGAAGCAAAGTTGCATTGTAGCATAAACGCCTTTCAAAATAAGATCCCATGCCTTTGGTGATGCATAATTATACTGTAATACTGCTGAACAGGGTCCAGGCTACAACACGTCAGAATCTGGAATGGACTCGACCCACAAGGCCTACAGATTACCTGCAACGGCCAGTAGTTATTTGCACGGGTGTAGGTACAGTAATTGGCAGGAAGGGTGAAAGACAGTGGATAGGAGAGGTTATTATTGGCTTGGTGAGTGGCTCTTTGTGAGGCAGCACTCCCCCCCCACCCCCAAACACAATGGCAGCTCTTTGTCAGAACGTGAGCTGCATTCCTGGTGGTACGGTGGGAGCCAGGCTCATTCTTGGTGACCTGGTACATCTGATTCATGCTAACGTAGCTCTCACAGCTGTCCAAAATTCACACTTGTGTGTGTGTGTAAAAAAAATATATATTATAATAATAATAATAATAACAGCAAACCTGTACATATGCTGCTGGGGTCAGCCGTGTCAGCCATGTCAGCGCTCGGCTCGCCAAGTCAGTGTAACGTTTCACACCGGCGTTCCGAAAAAATCATAACGCTCTATTGTAGGTTCTTGTGAAAGCCTGTTATCCTTTCAGAAGAACCCGAGGAGGCTGAAAAGCCTACTGAGCGAGCGAGTGTGCGTAACTCAATGAGCCGTGCGCTCGCATCGATAGCGAGCGCGATGACACAGCATGAAAAAGGGGTTTAAGTGCAGCGCAGAGTGAGACGCATGTAGGGGTTCAGTCAGGAGGTGGCCAGCACAACGTGATCCAGCATAATAGCTTAGGAATGTATTTATATAAAAGCTGATACCACACACTGTGAGAACGACTTAATGTATAGCTGTAGAGGTGCAGCCAGACATTCATGAACTCCAGTGAATTCACAAATTTCATTTATCTTGAATTCAGATTTTTGGTTTCTGGACTAGTTCTCTCTTGAAGGCAGGATTAGTCAATCTCAAAAACGCTTGATAACTTCAAGATCAACTCATAACAGATTCACTCCGTAGCACCGCCTCGCACATTGAAATGCATTGTGAAGCAAAGCGTGTTGTTGTGAGTGGTGCCACTTTGTTTACGTTCCCATTTACAGAGCCAGGGCTGTGTAGAAGTGCTGGATTCTATTTGTCAGCTAGCAGAGGAGGGTAAGATAGCGAAATATGAGGAGATATTTGGTGAATTTGGCAAAAAGTGCATTCACTTACAGTTAGCTTGCAATAGCGGCCTACGCCTTTAGGAAAACAAGGAGCCAAAGCGTTATGCAAGACTGGGACCCAGCAGCTGGTGAGAGGTACATTATGCCGCCGTGTCCTGGCCCAATCGGACGGCAAGGAGACGTGTTAGTAGTTTAGAATGCACAGATTATGCATTGGCAACTGGACACACTGTGACCAAGGCGAGGGAGAGAGAGACCCTTGTTTAATTTTCTTAGTTTCATCTGCTCTTGTTATTACTATGGTATGATGCTCCATCAAGAAAAAAAGTAAATGTATAATACTTTGGCAATATGTACACTGTTACGTCATGCTAATAAAGTGATTTGAGAGAGAGAGAGAGAGAGAGAGAGAGAGAGAGAGAGAGAGAGAGAGAGAGAGAGAGAGAGAGAGAGAGAGAGAGTTGGTTAGCTGGTCTGTTTGGTTTTTGCTTGGGTGCTTTCCAAGCAAACCTCAGTCAAATCTTACTGCCCCGGGAACTGAGAGCATGATAACGGAAATGAGACGGGGTGAATGAGGACAGTGGAGGGCATGGGTGGAGAGGGGGAGAGAGAGAGATACATAGTTGACAGACAGATGGGTGGTTTATTGACAAGCTATTAAGAACACTGTGATGACCCTCATCTAGTGGGGGGTGGGGTGGGGGGGGGTGGGGGGAGATGGGGGTGGGGGGGGCATATACACACACACAATTGTCCGTGGGTTAGATGCAGCTGTGAAAACAAACTTACCCAACAACAGTAGCACCGCTATGGGCTATAGATTGTTTTTCTGACTAGAACCAACAGCTTTCATGTAGGCTAACGTTTCAGTCAGGCTCTTGTGTCTTTCCTACTTATTAGCACGGTGCACATGTCACTCTAACCCCCCCTTACCCCCCACCAGAGGCCACGTTGTCCTTCCAAATAAAGCCACAAGTTAGTTACAAAACAATCGCCTGGATCTATCAAGGGGTAACATGCAGCTGTACACTGCAGGCAGTAGGGGGGGGGGAGAAGGTTTTTGCCCATAACAACGGCTTGATCTTATACACCCGTGTCCCTGTCAATGCATGCACTAGCACGCATCACCGTGTGTGTGTCAAAGCACGGGTGGATGCGAGGAAATCCTGTGCAGCGTGTCCTTTGGACTGCAGGTTTAGCACAGCACGGTGCTGTCGTGTGTTGTAAACGCTGTCCGATGACCACTTACAACAGTGATCCACGTTGGCCCCTGGCCATGCACGCGTGGCGTCAACAAGCAGCCGCATCACGCGCAAGCTAGGCCCGGAGGAGGTGGGCTTGAAGCCTCATCTAGGCGTGACACACGCCGTCACGCTTGGGGCTCTCTCAGCTGGCTGCATCTGCACCTGCTCCGACCCAAGCCCCTTCCTCTCCTCCGCTCGCTTTCCGTCCCCCCCCCCCCCCCATCCCCACGGCCTCTGGCTCTCCGAGCGTAGTCTCAGCCTATTCAATTCATTGTTGCCACGTCACATAAGCGCCTTTTGCTGAACGTCTGATACATAGTGTGACATACAAAGCATCATACTGTATGTCAGCACTACCAGGAAGTTGGGTGGCAGAGTTTCATTTAAGCATTATCACTCATAAGTCTGTAATTCCGGCATGGCGCTAGTGCAGTGCTTTGACTAATTTCAGTCTTTGCGTTTATTATAAGCAGTAACTGTAGCCTACTTATTTAACAGCATTACAAGACCTGCCAACAGCTAGACTATTGTGTAAATTCTCAAACAAATTCTTCAGTATAAGTTTAACGTCCAATAAGGTGACATTGAGTTATGCAAATAGGCGGATCTTGACGCAGTTAGCCAGCGCTGTGTCCCAGACGTTACGCAAGTAAAGGCCAGGCTACATAGAGTAAATGGACATTATAGCGTGACTCAACATTAATGGTGCTGAGTTTTAGGGCGGGGATTAATTTAAAGACTCATTTAAAGATACTTTCTTACGTTATGATCCTCTAACTAGAAAGTTGAGTGAGAGTTGGGAGCCAAATGGTCAGATCAAATTCCCTCACCCTTCTCTGAATTTCTCACAGAGCTCTCCAACTGATCTCAGGCTTCCCCACATGGTGTCACATTTCCTGCCTTAAGCACGCAAACAAAAGTGTGTGGATGCCCACTACTTCCCTGGCTGGCTGGCTCACTGAGCTCAAACACAATTACTTACATTTTAAACAGAATGCATCTTAATGTAGCTTAGTATGCATAACCAATAAGCTGTGCAACTTTAGTCTTTAGAGTATAAAGTTAGATTCTAAAACACATTAAAAAAAAGTTTAACAATGATGGAAAAATCTAAAGGTAGACCATAATTTTTTTGATAGCTTTGAAAGCTGAGGCCGATCTACTGTAACTTTATGTAATTCACACCCCTGCCCAGTTGGTGGCGAACGTGCTTATTAATTAGCTATGGTCTTGTCTCGTCATGTCATGTCTTTGATCTCACCTGGATGACCTCATTGTCTAAGATAGGCTTGAGTCATTGCAAAATGTCACAGTAGCAGAGAAGCACAATAATTGTGATGGCAATGACAAACAAGGTGAAAGAAGAGGGATTAATACGGTGGAGCATGAAGGACAAACAGGTATTACTGATAACGTTTTTGAGACAGCGTCTTTATTTTCCACTGTCACTGAGGGGGGAGAAAAAAAAGGTTGTGTGGACATGAAAATTGACCACATGGTAAGTAGTATCTCCGTTCATCTTTTCTCTCTATGCCAAAGTTCTGTTCCAAAGAATGTTCTGTACGTTACATTATAATAAAAAATAAAAAATTTATACAAATAATAGATTTGCCGTTATTGCTGCAGCATTCTTGTGTGCGCACACAAACGTGTGTGCAGTGACACTTAACAGCACCATCGGCAGGATGAGTCCAAGACGAAAAAGTGATGGGCAGATATTTAACAGACAGTGAAGGTGACAACGGCGCCGCCGCCAATACATGGCAGTAGATACGTTAAGATTAGCTAGCAGCTATTCTATTATGAAAGAACATTCGTTATACTGTGGGATCACCCTGGGACATGGTACTGTTGGCCTCAGGTCCAAATGCAAGGTACTCACTGTCTAGCAACGTGTCCTCCTCCACCCCACAGTGAAGTTTGCCAACATTGAGATGGTTAAACTTTAATTGCAAGGAACACTATCTTGGCAAGGTGTGTAGCATTGCATCACAGGACGGTTAATCTCACCATTGTGTTGTTTGTCCGAGTTCCAGAGTTTCCACTGTGCAAGTTTTTTCTTTTTATCCAGCCACTGTATTTAGGTCCAACAATCGCTGTCAGTTCTCCATGCTAGTTGTTCTTGCTATATAGATGATCGATGGCTATCTGTGTATGTAAGCCTATTGTAGCCATTAGCCTGTTTGTAGCACGATGGTCTAGCGGCCTGGATGTTGGGTTCCCAGCCAACAGGTCATGGGTTCAAACCCTGATGATGACCTACCTGTAAGCATCCTTGAGCAAAATGCCTAACCCCCTACCCGCTAACTGCTCCCGGTGGTTGGTCGCACTTTGCATGGCAACAATCACACACTTGTGTGTGTGTGTGAATGTGAGGCAACATAATTTAACGTGCTTTAGATAAAAGCGCCATATAAATGCAGTCTATTTCAACAACAAAAATTCCAATGTGTCCAAGACAAATTCTTCTTGAGGCCCCCCTAACTCTACCACATTGCTCGCTGTACGATCTGGAAGAAGCATTCAACCACAAACAAAAATGGAAACCACGCCAGCTAACCTGTAGAGCCCTACTCTGAACCCTCCCTCCCTTCCACTGGCCAAAAGGTCAGTGTCCAGCCCAGGGAGTTGAGAGGTTGCCCTGTTTGCTGCTCAGAGCAGAAGGCACACATATAGTCCCCTCATGTGGTGACATGGGCCAGGTGTCATCACAGTGGGGTCTGTCTCCACGCAAGGCCACATCTTCTCCAGGGCAGCACTTCCACTGTCTCCACACTGGGCCTCAGCTTCTGCAGGTGTGCAAAGACTGTTCTGTGGCCCTATGTTAAACAAATCACCCTAAAAATGCACATGTACCACACTGGTGGACTATAGGCAATAGGTGGAGATAGAACTCAAATGAGGGAAATACACCGATTTATGTTCTAAGACACAAGTTACCATTATAATGGTGTAATGCTCATCTGAATAAAATGAAAATGGACAGCCTCTTCAATCTAATCCAATTGGGAATGCACAACAAATAGAGGTGCGTACAAATACCCATGCGGTCACAAAAAATCCTGACCTAGTTACCCAAAACACAAATCAATTCCAATGCCTTCAGTGTAAAAATCGCACTGTCCATTGATGGGAAATTATGGTTAGACATTATTATATACAACTTGGCATTTCATAAAACCATCTAACAAGTAGGCTATACACTTCGCAAAGGTTCTTTCATTGAACCAACCCCCTCGTTCTATTTAACTTATGTTGCAATCAAGACATTCAAAGATGCGGGAAAGATAAGATATAAGATATGCTATTTAGCAGATAAAGTATTCGCCATTGCCTGGCTATGGTTCGGTAGATTTCCAGAGCGAGCAAATCTGATACCGGCTGCTAAAGACAAGAAACCGTATTAACTAGGCCAGAAACGCCAATTCTTTGTCGTTGTTATGCTCCGTTATGGACAGACTTCATCTGTTTGATTTTTTGTGTGTAATTTGATCTCGGTACAAATTGCTCCCGCATGCTCACAGATTACCAAATATTGTTAAACTATACAGGAGGTAAATTCACAAACGCATAAAACAAATTAATCTTATCAATTTTTTGTGAAATCTAGGCTATTTATAAACTGTGAAACACTCAAAGAATTAAGGTGAATCAAAGGGTAAAGCTCGTTATTCAAGTCTACTCTAAAAGATTATTGTGACAGCCTGTCACACACAGTAACCGCTGTACTTTTCTTTTTAGACAAATATGGTTTACAACTGTGTATTACACCCACTCTGAAAAACACAAAATATTAACGTTTATAACATTATGTAATTTACCATATCGTACAGCAATAAACATTCTATACCTTATATTTTCATTACTACGCTTTAAATAAATCGCATTGCAATACAAAAACAAACATGATTCCAATTAAATTGGTGTATCAACAGCTGTACTATTTGATATGCTTAATGCCATATGCATGCAGACGTTGCACTATAGAAAATAAAAACAAATACACGTGAAGTGACACGGCTGAATGTGCCTTAGCATCAGCTAGCCTGTTAGCATCGTCACACAATGCAAGATTTCCCTGCAAGCTTCCATTGCAGTGAGGTGGTCCCCGTTGGAGCAGCAAAGGTGGAAAATACCATGATATATAAACTGTCGGGCCCCCTCACCTTTTTCATCCGCGGGGCTTCGGCCACGGTGCCGTCTCGGTTGACAAACGCTTCTCCGCCGTTTTGTTGCGGGTCTGGTCGCTTCAACGCTGATGTCTGCGGCATCTTTACGGGGTTCGGGGTGAGCAAGCCTGGGCTTGGATCCCCGGCTTTTACTGAGGGCTCCGTCTTAGGCGCCGCAACGGAAGACCCAACCTCGCTTTTCACTAGGTTTTTCACCTCTGAATTCGGCGTCACCGGGGATTCTACTGGCGTTTCTTTGCTCAGGACGTCTTTGAGTTCGACCTCGGCCATTTTCGTTGCCACAACCTGGACTGACATCGCTGCAGTTTCACAAAGTCCTTTTCCAACAGTGATAGCGAGTCTATCGGATGCGAGTTCCGGAACGAGTACCAACAAGGCATTGTGGTCTTAGTAGTTCATAGATATTAATTTAACATTTCCGCAACATTTTACCAAATGTTTAATAATATGTATACCATGAACAGAGTACAAAAGTAAACCTAAATTACATTTTAAATATGTAATACTAAAATGTATATAAACAAGATTAAGGAAGAACCTCAAATTACGAACTACATGTCCCAGTACACACTGTGGTATCAGATGCATTGTGATAAGGTATTGTTGTAGTAAAGTAGGAGGACCTGAAGATAAAACTACAAAACAAAAACACCACCAATGCTCACACTGAGATTATTACAGAACAAGTCCCCAATTGTATCTCCCGTTTTTAGTATTTTTTTTCAGCCATTAGTCAGTGGCAGCCACGTAACACCTATTATTACATGTACTGCATATTGTTGGCACTCAAACTGCGCTATCACGCTCCGCCACCAATCGGCCGAATTTGCACATCGACGACATAACCACACGCTGGCAGCCGAATTAACTTGTCCGACAGAAAGTGACAATTCCCAAAGGGCAACATAGGTGAAATGTGCGTTACACACAGTCAGAGACATCGCGCATACGACCCAAACCAAAACCTTTATCAGCACATATACTAATTTCACAACCTAAAAAACCCATGTGTCTGCCATCATTTAAACCTGCAATGCAGTAACCAATTTAATTTGTTATGCGTGGGCAGATGCTTTACAACTTAAAATTCTCCTGGCATTGCTGGATTATTCCTAAGAAAATTACACGTTATCCTACACTGTCAATGTTCCAGCATATACCACCATGTCTTTAACTCGTGCTGGTGAAGCATTGTGTGGGCAGTCAGCACCCAGTGGCAAGGGATGGCATCCCTTTTCTCTGGCAGGGCTAGTGGGATTGGCCCGATAAATGCTGCTCAGATTTTCTTCTCCCTGTAAATTCATAGGCGTACAGCACAAAGGGGGAAAAACACACTGATAATCAGCTACATTATGAGTTCCCATTTACAGGTTTATTGTCCAAACTAACGTCAAAGAGGTTTCAAGTTTAAACGAAATATTCTTACAAATGATGGTATGAATCTACATCACCTCTTTGTAAAATATGTATTTAAATACAATACAGTCAGAGTTGTCACAGGCAAAAATGTCAATTGACGCCTAACTTGTGTGTTGGAAGGGGACTGGGAAAAAAAGCATGCAGCAGTGCTTGTTTTGCATGGGGACAAACTCCAGAAAGTTGCACAAAAAAAATAACCTATGGCTGCAAGACATTCTGTGTAATGAAAGAAAAAAAAAAGTTACATTTGCATGTCATCCACCTGAGAAACCTTGTTTGGGAACAATTTACAAACAAAAATCAAAATAACGTTAAAAAAATACAGTTATGTGCTGCATGCACAATTAAAATCTCAATCCAAATAGTTTCAAGCCAAATTTAGTCTTACATTTAGATGTAAATTAAATATTTGGTGCAAGTTTCCCAGCTGCCAGGGGAAAGAATAGTCCAGAAATATTTCACTTTGAAAAGGCATTTCATGTGCCTTCTTAAGTGCTTCTTTCATGCCAGAGAGAAAACTAGTCCTGACGGTGTATTCCATTGCACGGCAATTCCAAAAGCAACCTACTCCTCTTTTTAACGCATTCCTCCATGAAGCACGCAAGATCAATCTCCAAAGATCCACAGGATGTTCACACCAGATAGGCCTAAATTTACTCTCCTGCAGAGAACATGAAAAACATTTAGTCATACAAGACAAGATCTAAGGATCTAAATGATGCAAACTGTAAATGTGTCATTTTAAGGAGAATAATATGTACTGAAATAGCAATTTACTCATCTGTCAACATGTCTTTCAGCAAACATGAAACCGGACTAGCGACCGAAACACTTACCCTAGCATGCCGGACTCCTTTGTTTTGATGACATAGAGAAACATTAAAACAGTGTGGAACAAGTTGTTCCTGCCCTGTTACAGCAAGTA
The DNA here is from genome assembly GCA_025399935.1 of Amblyopsis rosae. NCBI lineage: Eukaryota > Metazoa > Chordata > Actinopteri > Percopsiformes > Amblyopsidae > Amblyopsis > Amblyopsis rosae. The sequence continues at coordinate 1,107 of JAODTR010011362.1, read as the reverse complement.
AAAAAAAACAGGCCGTCAGTCATCCCACCTGTGATGGCCTTTGTAGAGAAACATGTAATCCTGAACAGTGCTGAAGATCAGGGCTCCAGATAAAGAATTACTTTTAAACAAACGCACACCGTTCTGCTGTAACCAATTATTATGTATAATTATGTATTGTGCTGCTGCTTAACATTGTGTCAAATGTTATCCTCTCCAGCTGCAGCAGGAGAATGCCCATCTGCCATAAGTGATATAACAACAAAGTATCATTCCACCACAGGAAAATAGTACCGGAACTATATTTTAAAGCAGTTTTCTTCAACTTTTAAATTATTCAAAAAATAAATAAAAATAGTTCAAATTGACTACGGTAATCCTGTTATTGTATTAAAATGTATAACTCAGATAATCTCAGATAGCCTGTGGTTATTATTATGATTATTATAGCAGCTTTACCTTGGGAAGGCTGTAGACGTGACCATGGTATATGAGCTGGTAGTGGGGGGGGTTGGTGCTGCTCTGGTGGATGCAGAACAGGTTCTCATTGGTCACATCTAGCAGGGACACAAGCACAGTGACAGTGAGACCCATAGCAGAGCGGAGAAGACACTGTGGGAAGCAAGAGGAAGGAAAGGGGGGCGGGGGGAGTACCCGGTTTGTCGGGGGTGTGGCTGAAATGCTGCGAGGTGAAGGTCTTTCCGTCGGGGTATTTGGGGTGCGGGGGCAGCCTGGAGTCCAGGTATGTGCACAACACGTGCATGAGGATCTGACAGGAGGGGAAATATATATTTAAAGAGAGAGGAAAGAGGTTACAAGGTGCAGACATATTCCCAATATATTTAATATACATCAACCATATAAATAAATAACAAGCGTGTTAACATTATGACAAAAAACGCTACTTGCAAAGGGCTCAGGGCAAAGGGCGTGTTCTAATGTCCCCCCACACACCCCCTCCCCCTTTCAACTCTCGGCTATTGTGCTGCATTATTAAGTGGTGCAGCTCACTCCTCTAGCTAGCTGCAATGGCCCGGCTTTCAGCAGGTGTGATTGGCTCAGTAAAACAGTGTATTTATGAACAGTCAGAAGACAGAAGCACCTGAAGAAACTGCCAAATATCCATGT
>JAODTR010011353.1:0-28573 GCA_025399935.1 Amblyopsis rosae | reverse complement strand
CCCCCCCCCCCCCCCCCCCCCCCACACCGACCAAAAGTAAAATGACAGAACCTTCACAACCTTCAAACAATAAGCAAAATGGTGACGGTGTGGAACCTACAAACCCTTAATGCGTTTAGGCTGTTTTTCTTTCAACTCTCATGTCCCACTCCCCACCTCCATCCCTCAATTCCTCGACTGTTTACAATCTCTACAATAGGAGTCCAGGAAAATGGGCTTGTGAAAAGGGATTTGTTTACCTCCCTAAATAACACGAATAGGATTAAAAAAGGGAAAATGTGAACAACACAGGTACATCTGCATGGCGGAGACATATCGTAATCTCATTAAGAGTAAAGGTGATATTGCATTTTCCAATTTACACTTTTTTTTTTTTCACGATCTGCAAGGCGTCAAGTACAGATGTATCACGGCTGGCTATATCCACACCGTACTGTATGCTGTAGTAACATTTTGAACATTATCAAAGCTATAACGGATAAAAGATATTATTATTATTATTATTATTATTATTATTATTATTATTATTATTATATTATTTGCTTTCAATTCCTAGGCAAATAGGATGAGTTCAGTGCTGTGACTTGTTGTGATATCATTAATTTCAACACGAGTACTACACATTGATGTGAGCTTTATCTATAATGGAGTAGCTCTCACCAAACACGCCAAAAGGAGCATTACTCATACAGCACAACAACAACAAAACAAAACACAATAATCGAACACAAGAACAGCATAATGCAGTGCTTGTTCCTCACACATACTGTATATCCTTTAAACATATACTGTATATATACACGGTATATATATACTTTGTACAGTCTTGGTGTACAAAATACAGCCCTTTTCAGCCGCTCTCCCCTCATCAGAGTCTGTATAGTTGCCCCCTTTGCTCTGCTCTCCCCCGCGAAGAGCCAGGAGGTTTGGCAGAGCTTGCTTATGTAGGCGGGGCGGAAGGGCAACGCTTGTACATCGGTGGCTTCCACAACGGCCAGAGTGATTTATGGAGCAGGTGGTCGGCCCTCTCTGGACACACACAGAGAGAGGGAGAGAGAGAGCGCGAGGGAGAGAAGGAGAGACAGAGCGGGGGTGAGGGCAGATAAACAGGGTGAGGTTTAACAGAGATAGGAAGAGAACGAGGGGATTGTGGGGGGGGGTGTTAAAGATAAAGACATGTTTGTGACAATACAGAGAGCTGTAAAAAAGTGTCTTGAGACAGCGTGCAAGAGAGGCTTTACTGTTTGGTTTTTCACTCGTGATTGGTCGCACAGAGGGTGTTTCCACCGTATAGACAAACACCACACTGTTAGCAACCAGCCAGTGTTACTATTGCCGTAGGTGGCGACAATAATTCCTGCTGCGAGAAGTGTTTATTTTTTATTTAAATTTTGCCAGGGTGGTTCTCTCACAGCATAGTGCTTTTGAACATTGTGAGGCAGAGGGAAAGCCTTTAACCTTTAATGAAATGGATCCCCTCCCCTTTATTGTCATTTCTAACAGGAGCTTGCTACAATAGACACACACACGCACACACTCCTCACTCTCTCCATCCTCTATGTCCCTTACTGAAACATGGACTTGTTGTGCCACTTTTCGCACCACCCTTTCTTGAGCATCCATCTTCTTCATTGTTTTTTTTTATGTTGTTGTTTTTCCACACCGTGTATTGCACCCTATTCCCCAATGCGCCGGCTCACTTTGAGCCTTATGTAAATTGATTTTTTTTTGCCTTTGTGTACACTAAATATCTGGCTCGGTTGGCGCCGTGTTCCAGGGTAGAATCCATTTTACGCTAGGAGATAGACTGTAATGGTGTTTTCACATGGATTATGGTCTTGTGACACACTACTGCCTTGTGCAGTGATTGGACAGCAAAGTTCTGACAAGTTAGAGAAAGTAAGACATCTATCTTTTATTTTATTTATTTACTTTTTCCCCTGAGCTTGAGAGTGAGAGAGTGAGAGAGAGAGAGAAATAATTATTTTATTCATTTTTTTTATGTAGATGAGATGTTAGATAAAAAGCAGAAAATAGTAGATACATATAACTTTACAGTAAAATGCAGACATAAAGATAATGTTTTGAGAATGAAACCAGCCATTAAGCACAATGTCTGATTCTTGAACCCCTGCTGTGTTGCTGTTATGCGGAGCATCCTGCTGTGCTCCTAAACAATATTACATATGCATATCAGGGCTTACACAGGCGTAAGGGACACTATAGTTTACTATAGGTTACTACTGTACAGTACAGTGAGCATGAAAATACACAGACTCGCTTATTTCACACATATTCCTTATTACAAACAGCCTCCTGAGCCTTGTATTACTGTAAATCAGCCTTCACGCCTCTCTCCTCTGTACGCCCAGGGGGGCAGGAAGGCCTTCGCGTGACTAATAAAGGTAGCCCCTAGCGGCCAGAGAGCCACTATTCTAAAGTAGTGATCCATTAAGAATGCCAAAGGTTTATTATGGATCTAAGCGCCACATTTGGTCTTAATATAACCCTTATATTACCATTGGTGTTTTATCGTGTATTGGTTATTCTCTCAAACGGTAAACTATTTTTTTTTTGTTTCTAACTTTAAACTGCTTCTTGATTCTGTCCTTTGTAGTCCTGTTTGAGAGGGGGAACTTTAATATCCACTTTTCTATTTCTATATATGAGTAACTCCTGTGTAGTCAGTCGGAGTGCTAACACATCACCGACGCAAGTTATTGTGTACAGTATTTTTAGACATTCGATATTTAAGAATGCACATGTAAAACCAAATATGTCCACATTCATTTCACTAAAGGAAACCATCTGCAATGCAAATAGGCAACATGTCACCACGTTGTGTCATTTCGACAACATTAAATAATGATGGATGGGGAGCTTATGAGGAAATTCAATTTCAGCTGAACCGCACGGCTAAACCATTGAAGTCATTTTTTACTTCACAACAAGCCCTGTTCTCCTTTCTTCTGACCCCCTGGTGCTCCTCCTCTCCTCCCTCCCTCCCTCACTACCTTGACCCTTGACCCTTCCATGCCTTCATTCCTTTCTCGTTTGACCCAGAGACATGGATATAACAGAGTTACGCCAACCCAGAGCCATGGAAATAACAAAGCTACGCCAACGAAGTTCGACATTTGCAACGGTCACATGGTTCATGGAGAGGCAAAACCTATGGCACAATAGTTTCCGGAAGTGTTTGGTGGGCAGTTTGAATATGTATCTATATACAGATATATAACTAAATTTGTTGACTACTTAGTAGTCAATAAATGCAACGATTTACATTACATATATTAAATAAAATGTATAGGGTACTTTTAGTATTTAGGCTAACTTCCAGAAACTATTTTGAGACTCCATGATCCGCCATTGCTGTGAATAAAACGGTCCATGGGAGTGACCGGAGATGGCGTAACTCTGTTCTTTCCATGGCTCTGGTTTGCCCTTGCAATCAGTATGTGTGCGTGTGCGTTAGGGGGTGGTGGGGAAGGAGGGGTGGGGGGTGTACTGGGGGACTGGGGATGTGACCATACACTAATCAGGCTCAGGGATTACAGCGTAACCATTGATGACCCAGCCATCCATCACACTCACCATAGGATTCAGCTGTTGCCACGGTAGTGATCCAGACGGGGTTATGAAAGGTCAAAATTGTTTATTGTGGACTTTCTAAGACATAACAATATTAGGACAACAGTCAGGGTCAGCTCACAGCATCTCGATATTACCTATAGATTTAAAGACAGCAAACCTTCTTTAAAGACAAGAATTAAGTCATCAGGCTTACTTTGTTGTTAAATACAGTATATGCAATAGTGTTATTGCCATAATGCAATGTACTCACGTATTAACTTTTAAAAAATACGCAATTGTCAATATTGTTTTGCTTTTTTTATTAAAAAAATATTGATCTTTGATCAAAGCGGACAGTAGTGTTATACTTTTCTGGTTACTAAATTAATTTAATAGTGTAAATTGACATGGAACCACTGACCATCCAAGTGAAATATCTCTTAACGTTTCCATCTAGCTTCATCACGGGCAGCTCCCTCAAGGAAAATAATTAAGTTCAGGCAGTTATCCGGCTTTTACCCAGCATCTCCGTGTCATTCAGTATCTGAGTGTATTACAGGCATAACATAGATTAGAACATAATTACACATCTGTGTCAGATAAACTTGATTCACGAGGGACACGTCTTGCTGCTGCACCTCCGGGGGCCTTAATTTCACTTCCTGTGATCTTTAGCACTGCTTTGGCTGCGTCAGAACTCAATTGGCTGCATTAGCACCCCGCCTAATATCTGTACGATTAGCCGAGGGCAAGCTAGCAGGATGGTGATTTGCAGAATAGTAATTTTGCTGTGTTGCGCCTTGGCTGACCCAAGGGTAATGGTCGCTAGTCCTTTATTAGCCACAGAGCCACAGATCTACTGACAGGTTAATTATAGCTGGTTAGTGGGGGGTAGTGTCTAGTAAAATGTCTTATCTCTTGATACAGTGATACACATATTTTGTGTTCTGGGAGGACATTTTCACAGAAGGGGAATACTGATAGAAGCAAAGAAACAATGTGAAAAACTGAAATGGAAGCGATCATATAAATGATAGCATATCGAACATGAGGAATGAAAATGATAAGTATTGTTGCACGGAAAATAATGAAATAAATGTTTACCTATAAGCTAAACAAACGGTTTCCTACTTGATTTCTCGTTAGACCAAAGAGAGTAATAACAAGATAGAGCATTGTAATGCATTTCAATGGAAGTACTAATTGAACGCTTTTGGTCTTTTAAGTAGTCGTGCCAACAACGGCATTTTGCTGTGGAGGCTGATGTAGGCAGCACACAGATATCTAACCCTACCACACGTGACCTGAAACAGTCAATTTACCCCAAAACCTTTGGCGACAGCTGTGGCCTAACCTTGATTGTAGGTAATAATGTAATATAGTAAACATACCCAGTAAACGCCCTTAAAGAGAATGAATGGGCAATAGTATGGTGATATCTGTGGACCTCCCCATTGACTTGCATGGAATCCTGGGTCGTTCTTCTCTAGTGCCGTCTGTTGAACCCTCTCTGTTAAATTCCATTCTCTCCGGTTAGACCCTCCAGTAGTGGACCCGGTCTTCCAAGACGTGCGTTCCAGGAACAACCAGATGGTGCCCCTGCGCTGTGTGGTGTTGCGGGGCAGCCCCACCTCGCTCACCGAGGTGCAGTGGTTCCGAAGCGGTGTGCCCTACCCCATCTTTGTAGGGAACCCCAGAGAGACCCCAGAGATGTCGGTGAGACTGGAGCCTTCCAACACATCTAATGGATCGTACGAGTGCCGAGTCGGCAACGGTGCAGGAACATCCACGTGTACTTTTAACGTTTCTGGTAAGTGAATTAAAAAATAACTTTTAAAAATGATTTTATTGATGTTATGCACATTTATAATTTGTTATATAACTTGTTTGTACACCCTCATTCCCACTCCTTTCCACGGTCCCTTAGGGCGGCCCTATAATGCTGAGTTCTACTTTGACACCCCGAACCCCGTCCGGATCCTGAAAGGAAACAACTACTCCTACATCCTCCAGTGGACACAGAAAGATCCAGAGGTTACAGACAGCATAATAGGCTACTGGATCAGTGTCCGCAAGGTACTGTACAATCTATTTGAACACCTTAGCAGATGTGTGCAAACATATGCAAGCTGCATAGATAGTTGCGCTTAACAGAAAAATGTGTTAGAAGACCAACTTAACTTCCCAATATCCTTTTGTTATTTGAAAGCATCTTTTTTTAAGTCTGAATAAATAATATCAGATAACAGTTCTTAACAGTTGTTTAAGTATGTGAAAGTGTGAATATAATTTGTAGGGAGACACGATAACTGTGTGGTGTAGCACACGATATTGTAGAAAGTTGGTGTTAGTGTGGTTAACTTCCAGCAAAGTAGGTTATAGTTTTGACCCCCCAACATGCCTTGCCTATCTGTAAGTATCCTTGAGCAAGCAAGCAATTACGGTACCTATTTGTAATTTTGGTTTGTTATTAAGTGTTAATAATTTATATCTGTTGAGCCTGGAAATTGATGGGCATGTCTTAGACCAGAGGTCTTCAACAGACCAGAGGTCTTCAACCCTAGGGGGTCCTCAGAGGTACTACAGGGGGTCACCCAGTTTATTTGATCCCAAACATATTTTATTACAAACATTTAAATTTCTGAAATTAAACATTAACATAAATACAACCTGTGCTATAAATAGATAAATCTGCCAATTATTGGAATGGCTTAGTTAGTGGCTTACTTTTATACATGATGGCACTATAGACCGCCTTACACATTATTGTTGGCCCGGCAACTACATATTTTATATCATATGTGATAGGGGTTCCATGTGCTGTGTTTCTGTCAGCCAAGGGGTCCTTGACCTGAAAAACTTTCAAGACCTCTGTCTTGGACTCCTATCGCCATGCTAATTTCTGGGTATGTCAATTTATTATTTATTTTTCATCAGTAGAGAGGGCATTCTTTAACTGTGTCAGCAAGAATACACCGTGCCGGAATGCCCTTGTGCAATACGTTGAATCCATGGATGACGTCTTGACACTTTCACAAATATTACTACATGCTGAAACAGGAATACAATCACATATTGCAGAGTGATCAGTTAGAGTGCTGACATCAGCGTGTATGCAGTTAGATAGATGAACATGTTCCGGCTCACACGACTCATGTGACATTACAGTATATAGATATCACATTTTTGAAAGCTAAGCACTTGCACACACAACAGCAACCACTTTACTTTACATAGTTGTGTCAATGCTAATGGGAATGGCATTGAGTGTAAATTCTCCAAACATTTCCATGTAATCTTCATTTCATAGGCTTACACGCATGTGTGTGTGTGTGTGTGTGCGTGCGTGCGTGCATGCGAGTGTATGTACGTGTATGCAATGTCCATGCAAGGAGAGTAAACAGTTTCTATTTTAATTTAGTCATAATAAAGTCTACAAAGACTGTTATGATGCTAATGTTACGTCACATCCATCTGGGGAGTCGCACATTGAAGCTTTTTAAAAAGGGCAGGCGCTTTTAAAGAAATACTTGGCAGGTGATTAGACAAGCCTACTGTATGACCCTGCAGAGCCTGTTAGATCCACTCTTGCAGTCGAAAAGTCGGAGAAAGAGTAAAATAAAAAAAAAATTATAATGATTATAATAATTATAATAATAGGACCTGTCATTGTTGTTAAAGAGTTGTTTTCAAATCACCTTCGTCACAACTAAATCACGCCTATAGCTAACAGTATTATACTGATTGGTCACACACTGGGTTTTACCGAACTGTAACACAAAAATGTACAAGTTCTCCAGATTCTCACGGTGAAGTCGTGATCTCGCGAGGCTACCCTGTGTATACATTTGTTATTACATTGAACAAATCAATGTATGGCATTAAAGGAAGCATGGGTAGGATTTCAGAGCTATACATTTAGTGTAATTTTATAGAAATACCAAATCAAAGTCTCTGGATGATAGCACTTATAATACCATTTACAATTCTGGCTGAGCCCGAAGATTTTCTCTTCCCCTTTTTCCTGATAAATGCACACACACACACACACACACACACAGCTGCAACAAGTTCGTCAATGGGGAGTCAAGTTTTGTTGTTGGTTAAAAATAAAATCTACCATATTTCTTTTTAGCTAGCTCTCATTTTAACTCTCAAATCCTTTGTACAGAAGACCAAAACGTTACTAATTTACGCAATTGCAAGGAGATAAAAGGCAGCGTTATGCCATGAAGCAAGTAGTCTTATTGGAAAGACCACATTGCATTCACACATGTTGCAGTGTGAAATATAAAATGATCTCCTGTTATTACAGTATGTCTTTACTCTTCAAAGCACTATCTCTACCACAAAGTCCACATTGTGTAACACTTTTTTTGGTTGTAATTTCTCCCTCAAGGCACCCTTTTCTGTTCAATATCTTAATGATTCATGCTGAGCTGTATTAAGCTGACATAGTACTATTTAGGACTTCACGCACAGCTTGAAGACAGCGGTACAAAACCATTGTTTTGGTCTGAGAGTACATGATGCTCTATCCACATCTCACTGCCCCCATTGCCAACACCATTACCATCCACTCTACTCTCTCTCTCTTTATGGCTTTATGGGACGATTTAATGCAATTGAGAAGTAAGTATCATAAAATGTTTAAAAGGTCTTTTTTGTGTGTGATAGAGAGGATAATATAGGATCAGAGGCAAACAGTGCAGGGGTATCGTTGGAGAAGGGGGGGGCATACAGTGAACGAGTGAGCCATCAAGAGAAGATAAAGGTGCAAGAGAGAGAAATTAGATGCAAATGAAAGAACAACAGCAAAATCCCAGTGGTGCACTGGAGTGTTAAATAAAGTACAATGTAATACTGTCTCGATTTCACAAGCCATATATTCCTGCAGCACTGTCTCAGAGTCGGCCACTTAAAGCACTTTTGCACGACCAACCTTTTAACACGTGCAAAATGACAGCAGAGAGAGAGAGCGCGAGAGAGAGAGAGAGAGAGAGCGAGACCGTGTCAGAGAGAATAGAGGGAGAGTGAGAGAGAGAGAGAGAGAGAGAGAGAAAGAGAAAGAGAGAGACCGTGTCAGAGAGAATAGTGGGGGAGTGAGAGAGAGAGAGAGAGAGAGAGAGAGAGACCGTGTCAGAGAGAATAGAGGGGGAGTGTGAGAGAGAGTGTCAGAGAGAGAGAGGGAGAGAGAGAGAGAAGTGGCAGCAGAGGGAAATAGAGCTCAGATACACGCAGGAAGACAATCAGTCTATGCCTGTATATCTGCATCACTACTGTGTTACTGTGTTAATGTGTATGTGCATGTATGTGCGTGTGTGTGCGTGTGTGTGCGTGTGTGTGCGTGTGTGTGTGTGTGTGTGCGTGCGCACGCGCGCATTTCAGACTGGCACAGACAGGTAGCCATTTCTCAGTTCTCACAAGTCTGTGAATTTCCCATTTACACGTCTTCATTTAGCTTCTACCCTGCAGGGGGTTTCCTCTTGTACAGCTTAGTGAAGTTCTAAGACCCTCCCCTTTTCATTTACCCATCCACCCCTTTTAATACCACTCTGCTCTCCAACAGTGTCCTGGAGAGAACAAATGCTTCACAATGCAGCTCCTCACATAATTACACTGACGGTTATTCCCATCTGTGTGGTTAAGATTTGTGCGCTAAAATGTCTATAAACTTTATTTTTTATTTTAAATTATAATAGACAGGGGGCCAATGCAACCTACGTTGTATCTGTTTAACCACAAAAGTATCTGTATCTGTATTTGGATAAGCCCGGACAGGGGCGAGGTTTATGCTTGTTGTCACGTCAAATCAGGAACATTTATTTCTTAAGGTATTAATACGCTGGCATAGTAATGCGAACGTAAAATAATGCATCGCTTAATACACCTGATCTAATATTAATAAGACAACTGTGTGCATGTGGATTTGTCTCTTACTTTCATGGGGTACTGGCAAAGATGGTAACTAATGTAACATTTGGGAGGCTAGTGATTATGTAAAATACTCACAAATAGCCTATAGTCTAATGACAGGTTCCACATTAGGAGCTACGCGTTACTGTACATGTTACTGTACATGTCATTGTAGACAATCGCCGTGCTCATTTAACACAGCAAACGTCTTTCAAAGTAGTTTTTGAGGAAATGTGTCCATCTGGAAAAGGTTTGCTGAACATAACAAACATTCAGTCAACTGAATGCATTATTGAATTATGAAATATATTTCCACATAATCATTGTACTTTTCATCCGTCATTTTATGTTATTAGTGGATGCTAAGTAAAAATTCCATGAAATCTGGCTGATTATTTACATGACGGAATGTTCTATCTTGACCATTTGTTTTCCCATCCACAATTTTAGACTGGGTTTGTTAAATAGATGAAATTTAACGAACACACGAATCAATCTGGCACAGCATGCTTTTGTCAGCTTGCTAGCATAGCTCCTCCGCCACCACTATACGACAGATGTAAATAATGTGGTAAATGAAACAATTAGTTATTAGTGAAATCACAGTCCTATCTAGCAAAATAGAATGGTCAATTTTATTTTCAAAACTATATGAATCAATTTGAAGAATACATGAATTAGTCAGCAGACATGTCAGATATTTTTTCCCCAAACCCGAATAGTAGCAAGCAACTTCGGGTAGATTTAATATACGTTTCCATTTTATACACACGCACACGCACACACACAGGCAGACTCCATAGACAAACGACCCACAGGCCAATGCAAGCGCATGGTACCTCGTCTCGTACACACACACACACACACACACGCACACACACACCCACACGCACGCACACACACACGCACACACAGACAGTATTCCCCAGGCTACATGCCAGTCACCTGTGGTGCCTGTCAGGACTAATAGATAAGAACAGTCCTCCTCTCATAGAGCCCTTGCAGAGGCCTGCCTCACACACACACACACACACACACACACACGCACCTACACACACACACACATGCACACACACCTGCCTCAGGCCTTGTGCTGTTCCTCTCACACTGGTACAGCTACACACACACAAACACATATACTGTACACACACGTGCACACATATACGCACACACACACATATATACACATTCACATTTACATTTACGTCATTTAGCAGACGCTTTTATCCAAAGCGACTTACATGTAGTACATTTGTCAGTGGTTGGACAGGTCATATACCAGCAATTATAAGCAAACAATATTCTAAATAGAACAAATGCAGCATAATGTCATTATACCTATTACCACAGAGGCCAATAGGTAATGGCCTAGCTAATAAAGTTCAATAAGTAATGGCCTAAATAGTTTCAATACACGCGCACATATACATATACACACACACGCACACGCATACACACACACACGCACACACACACATATACATATACACACACACGCACGCACAATATAATACTACTGTAACTGTACTGCCTGTGAGAACTATGTAAAGTTAACGCTGTATAAATCTAGAATGGACATGGTTTTAAAGGTAAGGTAAGGGATGCAGGCATCTTATGCTGTAGATAGACAAATCAATAGAGTTTGATTTTAGCAATTGGAATGTATGATAAGTATGGGGTTTAAACATAGACTGAATATATAAATAGCATTTCTCAAGAATGTATTTTAACACCGTGCTGCGCTGGTTTTGGCTGTCGCCATCATTGCAGTACCTCACTCTGCCTGTAACGCCCCCCTATTCATTATAATGGGAAAAATGCATTACAAATATACAGTGTTTTTAACTGATGAGTTTCACCCCCCATACATTTGTCATGAATGGGGAGACTAGCGATAGAGACCGAAAACGTTTTTTTTTTTTTTTTTTTTACCCAGGCTGTAAACAAGTTTCTTTTTGCTGTAAAGTCGGACATTTTTACATTGAACTCTATGGGGATTGACTCCTATTTCCAGCCAGCCTCAAGTGGCCATTTGATGAACTGCATGGTTTGATACTTCCGTGTTGTATTCATTTTTCAACACCGGAGGTTCCCGTTTGAGTTTAACACATATTCCACCTATAATTGACCTATCCCAAGCCCCGCCCCTTTCTGCATGTACTCCAATAACAGTTGAGCTTTTCTTTTTTTTTATGACAGAACCTCCCTTTAACTGTCTGTTTTCCTGTCATAGCTTTCTATGGTGAGTTACAGTAAATAGGTGGGACAACATGAAAGGGGCGGGGCTAGGTAAATGACAGTACATGCTGCTGGGTAGCTGTCACGCCTCTCCACACCCCCTCGGAGAAAGGGGGTGGGTGGGTGATGGTAACCCGACAAGACCAGAGCTCTCTGTCTGTTAAGACACATCCATCTACGGAAAATACTTTGCATGTGATTGGACGAACCTGTGCGTCAGCAGTCTGTTGTTATCCACTCTTGCAGTAGAAAAGTCGGGAGAAGAGTAAAACACATTTTCCAATGAAAAAAGCCTTTGCTCTTCTAATAATTGGGCCTAGCACTCACACACACACACACACACACGCACATTGAGGACAGCCTATCCACATGTAACCCCCACTATATCAACACAAGTACACGTTTTGACAGCATGGGTTGGAGAGAGATGAGAGAAGATGGACTACACTGAAATCACACAGACATGCACACACACACGTGCGCACGCACACACACACACATACACACCTACGCACACACACACACACACACACACACACGCGAACAGCAGGCCCTGTAGCAGACAGTGGATCGATAATGTTGTGAAGTGTGACCCTGGGGAATTCAGCTGAGCAGAGCTAAACACTCTCTCTCCCCTCTTGTTACCCTGCTCTGTATCTTTCACTCTCTCACTCTCTCTCTCTCTCCCCCCCTCTCTCTCTCTCTCTCTCTCTCTCTCTCTCTCTCTCTCTATCCCTTTGACAAATTGTGTTTTTGAATTTTGAGCATGGATGGGTGCATGCGTGTGTGTGTGTGTAGGTGTGTGTGTGTGTGTGTAGCCCTGCATTTATGCAATACATAGAGAATGTGACTTAAAGTTGACGATACGGAGGTCCCTCAACTTGTCTAGAGTGTGCAAGTGTGTGTGTGAGTGTGTGTGTTTGTGTGTGCACGACTGTTAATTGTACACAGTACCTACTTACTGTTAAAGTGTAACTGCACCCTAAAATGTGTTTTTTGAGCTGTTAATAAAGTAATAGGATTGATCTGAGATGAGACACATCATTGCCGATGACAAAATGGAAAATTTCAATCAGCTGTTTGATGCATTTTTGGGGAAGTTGTAGGTAGTGGGTGTAAGTAAGTAAAACTTATTTTTACGCTTTTCACAGATATATACAATAAAAGCAATGCAATACAGAAAAAGTACACAGTAGCCTATTACAACACTTTAAACAATAAATACTACACTATAGCAATAATATAAACGTAGTATCTCAGCTAACAAACCAAACAATTGGTCAAATGTTGAAATACTTGAAGGGTGGAGTCAGGCTTAGAGCTGGGGTGCAGTTAAACTTGAAGTAAAATGTAATTTTGTGCAAATATGCATATCACAGTCAAACACACACACACAGACGCACACACCTACACACACACACTGAATGCATTACCTGATAATGGCATGCTGTGGGTGTACAAAGTTGTAATGGTGAAGTGGCTGACCTAATGCATTAGACTGAGCTCGCTGTCAGCTCTTCTAAGTAGCTTGGATCAGAAGTGGATACACAGCTAATGGATCCTTCCCTCCGTGGGTGGAATAACACCACTAGAACTTTTTTAAATGTGCCTCTGGATAAAGAAAAAAGTACTGTATACTTTGAAAGATGAGATTTTCTATAGAAAACTTTAGAACCGCGGAGAATGTACTTTTTCACACCTTTATGTGTGAAAAATTCCTTAACAGAAGACTTATTAATGTGCTGGTCAGCATTTATAAAATATTCATATAAATATAAAATGACCTAAGATAGAGCAATATATGGATTGGAATTAGATTCACCCTACAGTATATTGGATATTTGACTGTAGCTTTTTTAGTAGTGATAGTAGTTAGATAGTAATAGACTCCTTAGTAGCAATAACAGTAGATTGCTTAGTAATGATAGAAGTAGATGTCCTAGTCATTGTTTAGAATGTGATACATTCTTTCAAGGGGCTTTCCTGAAAGAGTGTATCACGACAGTTTATGGGCAGTTGGAGTTTCGAGCTGTTTGTGTAACTCCGCCATTACAAAACAGGGACAGGTGAGGTAAGGGTAACACTGTGAGAGAGGGGGCGGAGAGAGAGAGAGAGAGAGAGAGAGAGAGATAGAGAGAGAGAGAACATGGAAGCAGGATGGCCTTGAGGTTGACAACCTTTCATTCAGTGTTTTTGTCTCTGCCTGTCAGTCAAATGTGCTTTTTGTTTCTAATGAAAATGTGTCCTTCTGCTCCCTCTGTTTATTTCTCTGCGTGTGTGTGTGCGTGCGCGTGCGTGCATGTACATTGCTGCTTCATTCACACACGTCCCTGCAAACATACATGGTCCGCGCATGTGTGTGTGTGTGTGCATGCATGTGCGTGTGTGTGTGTGTAGAACAAGCAGACTATCCTATCCAAGCAGATCGACCTGGGCGGCGTGGAGCCCGCCAAGGGTGTGCTGATGTCTTACACCCTGACAGACCTACGCATCCCCTTGTCCTACGAGGTGCGCCTGGCACCCACCACCAAGTACAACTCCGGGGACTACGTCAGCCGCATCATTCAGTACTCTGAGCGTGAGTTTCCGGTCGGTTACCCCCGACGACACCATTGCCCCGGCGCCCCTTCCAACTGTTCCGTCAATCACTTTCAGTTTGAATGGTGTGCGATGGTTGTCTTATTGCTAAGGGACGACACTGTATGCAAACACCTGCATGCTACGCAGCACTGGGAAGATAGATGGATGGATAGATGGATGGATGGATGGATGGATGGATGGATGGATGGATGGATGGATGGATGAATATATGGATGGATGGATGAATAGATGGATGGATGGATAGATGAATGGATAGATAGATAGATAGATAGATAGATAGATAGATAGATAGATAGATAGATAGATGTATTCTTAAAGGGTTACTCACAGATTTTTTCATTTTTTTTCTTTACAGCCTATACCTACCCACGGACCACAGGTAAGATCCCTGTTTAAAGCCCTCTCTTTTTTCCATTCCTCCTACTGTCTCTCCACCAATCTCAGTCTTTTCTCTGTGATCCTGTCCTGTTTTATCTCTGGCCCACACCACCTTTATCTGTCTGTCTGCCTGTCTGTATCTGTATGTATATCTCGCTCTTGGCCCATCTCATCTCGTCTATTTTCTTCATTAAAAGACACACAGCGTGTCTTTGGCAGTAGCGCAAGTCAGGCCTGCCAGGCTGCAGCAATTAAAACAACAGCGGATTGGAACAGACTGGAGAAACAACAGTGCAAATTGAAAGGAGCACGTGTAGCGGTGGAGGGTGTGAATAGTAATAGATTACCTCCATCAACACACATGCGAACTAGAACGCAAACGCCCGTGTGGGGGTACACGAGCCATATGTGTCTGTGATGGACAGCGATGGCATCGAGGGACCGTCTCTCGCAGACTTGGCTGGATAATATACTTGTCGTTGCACCCGCCTGTTCAACATTTTCATTGCGCCAATGTCCCACAGAAAGTGTGTGGGATATTTGTTGAGCATTTTGTCTTGAGTTGCAATGTTATAGGACACTATTTACCTTGCCTCATACACCTCAAATCATAGAGGTGGCATGCATGCTGTACAGTTGAAATGGTAGTATTTGGTATTTATCTGGCTGTGGATGTATATGATTACAGAACGCACTATGAACAAACGCATATGCCGCTAGTTCTCTAATGTCACATGTAATTCGTGTTGGGTTTTTGTCTTGTCTCGTTCTCCCACAAATCCACCTTCAAAACCCATGCACATACAACCAGACCATGTGTGTGGCTTCGAAGACGAGCGGATCTGCGGGTTCTCCCAGGATCGGAGTGACGTGTTTGACTGGACGAGACAGAACCACCTGACCCAAAATCCCAAGCGATCGCCGAATACGGGCCCCGAAATGGACCGGAGCGGAACGAAGGAGGGTAGGCTGACTTGGTACACACTTTACACCCCACTACAGAGGCTGTATCGCAGTTAAACCATGGGACCCGAACCCCATCACATTTTAGCACAACATTAAAGAGATAGATTGAGGTCTTTGGTCCTAATATCCTGAGGGTGTGCATGTGCAGGCTATGTCACACTATACAACCAGGACATTCCATAGCTGCAGTCTTCCTGTTTATATGAGGAATTCTGACTTACCCATGATAACGTATTTATAAATAAATAATTATCAATTGTATGTTGCAATATCTGTATGGTATAATGCAGTGGAATCAATTATCACAGAATGTTCTTTTGCAGAGATGGACATTAACACACAGAATATCAATGAACAAATCGGGAAATATGAGATCCAAAACACAAAATTATACACAAAATATACACAGCACATGCATGATAGACTATAAACAAATGCAGAGAGCAGCATACCACATGTGCATGATTATCACCTTATATGATATGGATGGATGACATGCACGGTAGTATAGTATGCATACTGATAGAAATACTAGAAAATGTGAACTTCTGAGGCATGTCGTTGCCAGGTTACTACATGTACATCGAGGCATCCCGACCACGGGTGGCGGGGGACAAGGCCCGCCTCTTGTCTCCGATGTTTAATGTATCCTCGGTCAAAGGCCCCAAGGGCACAGGACGGGCGTCTTACTGTGTCTCCTTCTACTACCACATGAAAGGCAAGCACATTGGTGAGTAGCAGGGAGAGAAATCACACACATGTGCACACACGCACGCACGCACACACACACATTGACATAGAGAAGCACACACCGGCACACATTTATATAACACAAATAATATATATGGTGGCCCATACATACCAGAGCACCATTTCTGAGCACTTTTATAAAACAGGATAAAGCAACATTTGTATTTGGTAAAACGGCTAGCAGATGAAATTATGAGGACTGCTTGATGACAATATGTTGCAACACTCCAGGCCGAAACACAACATTTTTCACCGGTCTGTATTTTGACACATCCTCTTCAGTGGTGTAGTCCAGTCCAAATCAGGATACTCTATGGACACATGCATTGAATGATACATAGAACCCCATTTCCAAAATAGTTGGGACAGTGTGGAAAACACTTTATTTGATGTTGTGTTCATTAAGACTGACAGAGCACTGTCATAACCATGACACGACACCTGTCATGAACATTAATTTATTAATTAATTATTCAATGTTTACATTAGCTGTAATTCGGTAAGTAAAAATGTATAATAATAAATAATGTCATGTTTAATGTCAAGTTGACATTGTTTGGGATCTGTCTTTGTCATGACAACTTGACATTATCCAAGATTACATAACCTGTCATTGTCTTTGTCATGACAACTTGACAATAACCAAGATGATATAACCTGTTATTGTCATGTCAAAGACAAAAACAGGTTATATCATCTTGGTTAATGTCAAGTTGTAATGGCAAAGACAATTCAACCTGTACTATATCGGTAAACAATACAACCGCACGTTATATGACGTTTAACCATGTGACTTTTGTTTTGTGAAAATCTACACTAAAAAACTGATAATTCCAACACACCTGGACACTTGGGTTTGCAAGTGTAATTACCCATGCCATCAAAAATGACATACCACTTTATCATGGCAGAGCTGGCTTTTGTACCTAACTCTGATGACAGTTTGTTTAGTGGTTTTCCTCTTTAGCCTGGAGAACATGAAAGCAAGTTATTTCCAAAACTATTTGCAATGCTGACCTCATCACCTAAGATGAATGGTGGCACCGTGGAACTGTGGTCCAATAAGTCAACACTCTAAATAGTTTTTTTTTAAACCAAAAAAACACAACATTTCAAGCCTTCAAGAGCAAAGCACTATTTAGAGTGGAACCATCTGCATATTTTGTCAGGAAGTCAAGATGCTGAACTGTAATAAGTCTATTTGGGCTTGTAAATCCAAGCAGAATAAGATAGTCTAAGGGTGTATTCACATTAGAGCTTTTGGTGCACACTCGAGTTCGCTTGAGCCGTTAGTCCGGTTCCAGTTTGTTGGTGTGAATACTCTCCTTCCGAACTCGGGTGCGCACCCGGGGCTGGACCCGGGTCCTCCAGAAAGCAGAGGTCTCGGGTACGGTTCATCCGAACTCTAGTGCAGTTCGCTCTGGTGTGAATGCTATGCGATCTCGGGTGCGCTAAAAACAAGAAGGAAACATTGCTGCTGGTGATGACTGACATTGTAATATTACAAATAAAATAATTTGTTGATAACACAAACTAGTCTGTCTATTCGCAACTTATGAATTTCAATGGAGATTCTGTATCATAGCAACCAAAGTGTCTCAGCTTCCAAAAGCACTTCCTAGCTCTGTCAGTTGTTCTCTTTTAGCAGAGCGACCAGTGCTTTCAGCTAAGGAAAAAAAGCTTTGGTGGACAAGCGCCCTTAGTGTAAACACACTATGGCGTCATGACCACGCCCATCCATTAAGTCACATGAGTTGGTGACACCTCCTCTTTAGTGATGTCACAACTGACAGTTCTATAAACCATGGCCCTCTTATGAAGTGGCAGAACACATTACCACGCCCTTTTAGCTGATGTCACTAACATTACAGTATATATAGGAATGCACCAGCCATTGAAACCTCAGAACACTGAATGGACAATAAACATTGTGCGCAAAGAAGGGAAGGCAGAGAGTAAATTATGAGCAACCCCCGCTGTGATGTAGAAGACACGGATGAGGACCTTCCACCAAAGAGGGCCTTGTCAAGCTGAGAATGGGAGAGCATGATTTGGCTAAGCGACTCCCGTGTACGGTGAATGACTGTTTGACCAATGCCGTCAACTGGTGGGGCGAATACACTGCCCTGGGCTGGATGGATGGCAATGAGCAGAAATGCCTGAATTACAAGGACTATTACAAGGTCTGCCGCAGTGCAGCCCGAAGCTTCTTAAAGCTTGGATTGGAGCCTTTTCATGGTGTTTGCATTTTGGGCTTCAACTCCGCAGAGTGGTTCATTGCCGACATTGGCGCCATATTAGCCGGTGGCGTGGCTGTAGGCATCTACACTACAAGCTCCCCAGAGGCATGTGAGTATATTGCAAGGGACTGTAGGGCCAATTTTATTGTGGTGGAAAATGAAAACCAACTGCAAAAAATTCTACTGGTGCGAGACAGCCTGCCTGATTTAAAAGTAGTTATACAGTACAAAGGTGAACTTAAAACTAAAACACCACATCTGTATACATGGGAGGAATTTCTACAGTGTGGATGTAATGAGTCGGACACCTCATTAGATGCCATCATTCGCACCCAGAAGCCGAATCAGTGCTGCACAATAATTTACACCTCGGGGACCACAGGCCAGCCAAAAGGGGTCATGCTTAGCCATGACAACTTGACATGGACAGCATTTGCCACCAGCTCCTACGTGAGTCTGAGAGACCCATTTTTGGATCAGGAATCGGTTGTTAGTTATTTGCCGCTGAGCCACATTATGGCTCAGATGGTGGACATTTGGATATCAATGACAGTTGGTGGCGCAACCCACTTTGCCCAACCAGATGCCCTTAGCGGCACATTGTTGATGACGCTAAAGAGCGTGCGTCCAACAAGTTTCATGGGTGTGCCACGTGCTTGGGAGGTAATACATGAAAAGATCATAGCTGTCCAGGCCACATCCTCCAGAGCACGCAGGTATGTGGTTGGTAAAGCCATGGGTGTCGGTCTGAGGACCAATATGGAACCGTTATTCAAAGAACGGTGTGACAGGCGTCTACCATGGACATTTAAGTTGGCCAAGAAGGTCGTCTTCAAACAGTTGTCCAAGAAGTTAGGCCTGGACCGATGCAGAATGTGTTTCACAGGAGCTGCTCCCATCACAGAAGACACACTGAAGTTTTTCCTCAGCATGAATATTCCCATTTTTCAGCTGTATGGCTTAAGCGAATCCTGTGGCCCCCATACCATGTGTGCTCCCGGAGCCTGGACCCTAACTACCTGTGGCAAGGAGATTCCCAGTGTCATGACAAAGCTGGGCGACACAGACAGCGCAGGTAACGGCGAGGTCTGTTGTTGGGGGCGTCACATCTTCATGGGCTACCTAAACCTGACCGACAAGACAATGGAGGCTGTAGATAGTGAAGGGTGGCTGAAGTCTGGTGATCTAGGGACAAAAGACGAGCACGGCTTCCTATGCATCACTGGTCGGATCAAAGAGCTGATCATCACAGCAGGCGGAGAGAACATTGCTCCAGTTCCGATTGAGGATGCTGTGAAAGAAGCCATACCCCTTATCAGCAACACCATGTTGATAGGAGATAAAGTGAGGTTTTTGTCCATACTGCTGACTGTTAAATGTAAGGTTGATGATGCTGGTGCCCCAACAAATGATTTGACCGATGAGGCTATAAGCTTTTGCCAGGGGCTTGGTAGTGGAGCAACATATGTTTCTGATGTTGTACACAATTCTGACCCCGTCATCATTGCTGCCATCCAGAAGGGAATTGATCAAGTCAACACAAAGGCCAAGTCAAGAACTCACCATGTTCTGAAGTGGACTATTCTTCCCAGAGATTTTTCCATCACCAACAGAGAGTTGGGCCCGACGATGAAACTGAACAGGACAGTTGTGTTGGAAATGTACGAGGAGATGATTAATAAATTATATTAGAGCTGTATAGAGTATGTGTGTGTGTGTGTGTGTGTGTGTGTGTGTGTGCGTGTGTGTGTGGCATTAGAAGCCTAAGTGGACAGGTGAGTCTGGTCAGTCTGTAGCTGACCTTGTATTTCACTGGGCTGACCTGCTCTGTGAGGGTGTAGGACCCCTGTCAGCAGACAGTAGGAAGCAGGACGCTATCAACTATATGGTGCTGGGCTTCCCATGATAGACTCTCTGCTGGGCATGTTGAGCTTTCTCCTCATGGTCACGTTGCAGGGGCATGATCCGGTTGATCTGCTGGTGCATGCCCTGTATGTGCTCAGTGAGGGTTCAGTGCTGTGCTGGCCAGAGCTGGATTATAGACCGGGCACATGGGGCCTGGGCCCAGGGGCCTCTGACTATGTGGGGCCTCAGGCTAAAAGTTTAATATTTTGTCAAACAACAACTCATGCTCTCCTCTCCATACACTATAGTTGCAAGCAGCCACCTGATTCACTGATGGTGGGCTAGTAGTTAAGCAATTAATAACATAACAGGTGGACCTGATAAAGATGGCTGGTGAGTGTATATTGACTATTAGAATTTTAGTCACTATTGCATTCACAAAGAAGGACACATTTGAGTAGATCAACACACACACACACACACACACACACACACACACACACACACACACCTACTCACATATGTATCAAAAATTACCTTTTTATTGTAATCTGGTTTTGTCTCGTCTAATGTTATGGGTTAGCATTTCTATACTGCAGACATCAGGAGAGAGCTCAGGCCTCATCCGTTCTCCTTGATGCACTGCCCACACTCATCGCAACGCTCATTAAATTCTGATTACATAATCTGGCTCCGCTGAATGCAGTCGGCAATGCAGGATCCTTGACAGGTCTCTTAGCTGTTTCTTCAAGGAAGCACTGAGATATGACAAGGCTTTTTCAATCACGCTGCTCTCACACCGACCACGCACAGCCTCTATTAAGGTGG
The DNA here is from genome assembly GCA_025399935.1 of Amblyopsis rosae. Lineage (NCBI taxonomy): Eukaryota > Metazoa > Chordata > Actinopteri > Percopsiformes > Amblyopsidae > Amblyopsis > Amblyopsis rosae. Next base: position 7,235 of record JAODTR010011353.1, on the reverse strand, counting down.
TCTGTTGTTTCCACAAAGTCCGATCCAATCTGCCGCTGTTTTAATTGCCTCAAGCTCGTGAGCACACACCGCCATTCCTGCCGAGGACATACTGCACTGTCTCTTAATGAAGACGCGGAGACGAGACGCGGAGACAGGATGAGATGAGAGAGATTGGGAGGTGCGCGGGAGAGGCACGTGCTAATACAAATGGGAAGGAGCGGGCATGGCGGCTGGGAGAGGACAGAAAATTGGATGTGAAGAGAGGTGGGCGGAGAGGGGTGCTTGGAGTGGGACAGAAGTGAGGGTGAGGGGAAATAAGGGGACATTAGAGGGGGTGTTTGGAGTGGACCAGCGGCCTCAATTATAAAACCCTGTGTAGGAACTAACGAAAATGGTTACACACAGAGATAACGTGAAATCGTGTACTACTGTATTGGAAAAATAAGTCTCATATAAAAGAGTAGAGAAGAAACAGCCTCACTATAGTACTCTATTACTGTTTGAACACAGAGTTACACAGCTGAGCCCACTGTGCCTATTACATTATGTTTATATTATAATACAACAGTCGGTAAAAAACCAAACATGCGTGTAGCGTTTCTGTAAAGGTTACCAGTGGTAATGATATTTTCATACTAAGACTAATCGTATCCATAATAAGGGCAATTATATTGTGTAGATTATAATATAGCCACTGGAATGTTTACTGCAGATGGTTACATATTTTTATCACATGATAGTGATGAAAGATGAATTAATTCAACCAAATACATCTTTCATCTAATACACTGTAGCAAGTGTGTGTGGGTGTGTGTTAGCGCACGTTGTTTGTTAAGAGTACAACGTGTGTTTCAGCGTGTGAACGTGCACACACAGGATCGGCGCCGTATTATGGAGCACATTAAAATAAGTAAGTAAGTAAGTCAATTGTATTTGTATAGCACATTTCACAGACAGCAGTCACAAGGTGCTTCACAGAGGTATGCAATGTCAATACATACAAGTCAATACATACAAGTTGCAATAAATAATGTCTTACTACACAATTAAATCAAACACATTGAAAATGCAATGCAATAAAAGACACCATAAATACCAGTAAACAGAGAACATCCAACAGTAAAACAGATAAAATAAACAAAACCACAAAGGGTTTGTCCTACGTAAATGCTTTTTTAAAAAGATAAGTTAAGATATTTTTTTTAAATAACCACAAATAGCCGGAACAGACTCAGTCCAAACTAATAGACTACTCTATCTGGGGTAGAAGAACATGAATGGGTTGAGTAGTGTTTAGCTGTATGCAAATATGCAGCAACACACTGACCAAGTGTAGGGAGAAGAATGTGTGTGTAAATGTTTTTGTTTTTATTAAGTTCTAAGTTGTAAGTTATTGTTATAACTTCTTCTTATTCTCCAATTTTCTAACATGCATTGTGCTTTTATTTGACTGATTATTTTGCTTTGTTCTGTCTGTCAAAGCATGTGGCAAAGCTCATATCGTAAGCATTCCTGACGCTTCCTTTGTGAGCCTTTTTCCAATCCACCTCCTCCTTTCATGCTGTGTCTGACTTATTCGATGGCATGGTGTGGTCAATGATGCTTGCTTAGTTCTGTTCCTTGTGGGGGACATTTTTTTGCTCTCCTTGAAATGCATTGTGAAGCAAAGTGCTACGGCTTTGTTGATACGAGCGGTGTTCACCACTTTGTTTATGTTACTATTTACGGAGCCAGGGATGTGTAGAATTATCGGATCATTTTTTTCAACAAGCACAGAGAATGTTAAGCTAGCGAAATGCGAGAAGATATTTGGTGAATTTGACAAAATGTGTATTAGCATACATTTAGCCTGCAATAGTCGACTATTCCGTTACGTTCTATTTGACTAGTGGTCCTGACTGAACAATAGTTAATTGCATTATAGCACATTAGTAGAATAAACATAATACATGGAATGAAATGCCCATCTTGATGGAGCATCCCATTATAGCAATATATTTTGTAGCTAATAATTCCTTTCCATCAAAAAAATTTGAACACATTGCTTCTGAATCACTAGTTTAGAGAGTCACAATAAAAACCAATAGTGTTAAGTGTGTGTGTGCGTCTACTGTAATACTGACTGGAATAACTTATTATTCACAATTCATGATACAGACACCTGCACACTACACTACTATTTCCCCATGTTCCAGGTCTCAGCCACGCCCCTTTTCTCTCGACTCTCAAATAGGAAGTTAATTACTGCCAGTCTACTGCTTATTTCCTAGTTTGAGGACCATTACTCAGCGCCAGCTCAAGGACACACACACACACACACACACACACACACACACACACACACACACACACACACACACACACACATTGTGTGCCCTCTGTCTGTGTATTTGTTTAAGAGACTAGTGGTTGGTTAATGCTCCAATTAGAAGCTGGCTGAGGGTCTTTAAGAAGATGAATGATTCACTTACACTTAAAGAGAGTGAGAGAGAGAGAGCATAAAAGAGCAAGAGAGAAAAATAAAATAAATATATTTTGATTAGAGTGGTGTGGATGTCTTGTAATCAGTTTGTTATTCAGAGAAATACACTAAAATAAATGTTCTGACAAAATTATTAAATTGAGCAAAAAACTGGCAAATTTCACTCACACATATCTAAAAAAGTGACAAAAACGAGCAACACATCTCTCTTGTTCACCTGGCTTCTTCACTCTCCTCTCCGATCATGCATTTCCTCTCCCTTCCACCCTTCCCTGCCATCTTCCTTTTCTCTATAGACTGAATAAAATCAGAAGTTATAACTGATCAAGTCACATATGCATTTCTGCACCACAGCACTACATTATATTCATGACTAGATTTGTTTGTGTTTGCGCACGTGCACACACAACACAAACACACCCACAATAACAGAAATTATGTATTAATCGTATGGGCTTTGTGTGTGTTTCCTAGGCCTACTCAATGTTCTGGTGCGGGTGAGAAGCATTGCCTCGGTGGACACACTGGCGTGGACAATGAATGGACCTCAGGGTCCGGACTGGAAGAAGACCTCCTTTGACGTTACCCCAAGTGGACCCTTCCAGGTAAGACGTCGTGGTGGTTCGCCCACACAAGTTAAAGTGAACATTGTAACCTCCATTTTGAACGCTTTGGTTGGTCAACTCTTGCCCAACTATTTTTTATTTCTCTTTGATCTGTTATTATGTTACCAGCAAGACAGCAATGAAGTTAACGTGCTCAGAGTAGCACGCTTCGGTACTGTAAAAATAGGTCCATTCCGCTTTCTTACAAAAGGCTTTCGAAAGCCATAATTCTCACACGTAATGAATGAAAACAGATGGATGCTTGGTGGAATGCATGTTTATCTGACTAACTTAGCTATCCTAAGACCTGCCCCTTTTTCACCTGTCCTCCAATAACAGTTGAGCATTTTTTGAATCTGACGGAACCTCCCGTCAACTGTCAATTTGACTGTAATAGCTTTCTATGCTGTTTTGTCCAACCTAGTTACAGTAACTAGGTTGGACAAGTTAAATGGGCGGGGCTTATGATATGTCAATTGTGTTTTTATTGCTAATAATCTCTTGTGTTTCTGAGCTATCCTGAAATATACGCACAAAAAGTAAATGTGTGAACACTTGTGGGATCAGCTTGGGCGTGATATTCTGCCAGAGTGATTAACATGACCACTTGCGACAAATGTGACTTCCGACTTCCGACTTGCAACAAATGCTTATTGAAGAATGGGATGCCATCCCGCACATCAGTGTGTGGCCAGGCTGGTGACCAGCATGGGGAGGAGGTGGCAGGCTGTTGTGGCTGTGTGTGGGGCTTTCGCATACTACTGACGCTCCTGTTTGTTAAATAAATAAATTGTTAAATTCACTTATTGTTAAAATAAATCTTGTTACTTCAGACTTTAATCATCCAAACCACCAAACAACACCAAACAAGAGTCAACAGCAAAGAAAAGCTGTTTGGCATTGTCAGAGAACATTTGTCACATTATTCATGAGCACAACCCAAATGCATGTTCCTTATAAATGTGGCACTATTTAAAATAATCCAATTTTCCAAAGATTTATTGCCAAGAAGCATTGTTACAACAAAAAAATAATCTACCAAACACAAATTTGCTTACTTTTGTGTTATGTTTATATACTGTATGCCCGCTGACCGCTGCCTACTGCATCAATACTGTAGGTCTGCCATTTTTGGCACTATCTTGAGGGAGTTTCGTAGTAGTAAACATAGGTGTGAATTGACAATAAGGTGTCTTTATATGTAAAAGAGTTTGTGCAAACACGTACACTGCCTTCTGATATTGCTTTTTGGGTTCACGGTTAACTTTCCTAATTTCCACTCAAGTAAATAAAGGTCCCTGGGCTTCAATTTATGGTTTTATGCAGTTTATGTCTCTATCTTTCCACCTACTTATTCTTTTTCCTCCCTTGTTTCTATAAAATCCTTCCCTAGAGTAAAATCCTTGACTGCCCTGATAAAACCGTTTTTTTTTTCATTTTTATTCATGCATTGAAGTCTACAGTGGTAATTCATTCATATTTTACAAGCAATCAGAAGGAATGTCTAGGGAATTTTGGTGTCAATGGGAATTCTAGCTATACATTGAAACATAGACTATTATGTAAGTTTTTAGTACTTACTTCCATCTCTAACAAAACCTATACAGTAAGAGAGAAGAATGCAGACACATCGCCCCCTCAAAAAAAAACACTCCAAACTATCTTCATCAGCATTACTAATGCAATGAAAACATGATAGCTGCAAATTACCTCTGAGCCTTTCTGTCAGAAGAAACCAACATACGTGTTTAATTTATCACTGAAATGTTGGCGCTGCATTTCTTTATCTCCTAATGTTTGACCTCTGAGGGGAATATTGATATATGAAGGTCCAAAGAGTGGGTTCTCAGCGCATTTTCTGCTGAATGTCAGCATTACACCCATCTAACAGTTAGTGACTTTATGAAGAATGTGCTGATCTCAATGCAGTACATAATTTCATACAATTTTAAAGCTTAAAATCTGCAAAGTCTCCGTAATATGTGCATAATGCAGCTATACATGTAAGGATATATGGTAAAAAATAGTTATTGTTAGGGTTACGCCGGGTGCCCACCAAATGCGTCAAATATTTTGCATGCATTATTTTTTCTGCAAGCACCGTCCGTATTTTCCTGCATCCAAGGAAATATACAACGCAAGGCAAACTGGCCTAGTGTTGGCGTGTTGTGGCCAGGACTCGCCAGTGCATTAAATTATCAATCTCTAAAAACCTAGGCTACTGGGCACTTTGTGGACTTTACTGTTTAACACGGACGTTGTTTGTGTAATAACAGATTTGATGTTTTATATGCCTTTAACAATAACAAGACTACAACCGCACTCACCATGAACCACTAAACTAGTAAATAACCATGGTTTTCAGATGGCAAAAATATAATATAATATAATAAATAAAATACTTTTTTCCTTAAATAGACTGTTCCAAATGGACAATATGTGTATTACTAAGAGATTTGCTGAAATAAAAAATGTTTTGTATGCTTTTAACACTTTAGAAAACAATATTGGCGGGGCTAACAGCTAGCTACAGTAGCTTGCTGGGCATTTCAAAACTTTTCAAACTTCCGGTTGAATCTTGTACGTTGCCGTATGGCAAAAAAACGAATTAGTTGAGAATATTGAACACATGCGACATTCGAAACACAACACAGACCAGTGAGACGCTCTCAATGCATAGATTCGGACTGCCCAATTAATGACTTTGGTGGGCATCCGGCATTAGGCCACTAAGGTAAACTTACAACTACAATGTTAAACTAAACCATAGGCTTGTCAATATTCCCACTTTTTTATTTGGTAAGAGCATATACACGCTAGAGTTTTGAATGTTCACATAGGGATTATGACAAGTCAGTCAGTGATGCCAAATCCCTCACGGCCGAGGCAAAATTACACAAAAACACGTACGTATATACCTCACAGTGCGTCAGAGCTATATTCAGCTAGGGCAGTCAAAGAGAAATGAGGTGGAAAGTAAAATAGAAGTCACTGTCTGACGTGACTTGTGTTCTTTTAACACGGTCGTCCCCTCGTCTGTGGGGGTGAGGGCACGTCAAACTGTGACTCACTTCACTTTGCTGACACCAGATTCAGGGCAGCTCTCCCTGTGGCCATTTGCCTTGCTTCTCTCTGTACATTTTTACAATTACAAAATGACTTTAATGTATTTGTAGTGTGCACATGTGTGTATTGCTCAGGTGCCAGTTTGTTCCACTGGCAGATACATTGAAATACAATTAGAGAGATCCAGATGATGTGGCAATGGAAAGATAGTAACAAACAAAACAAAAATGGGACACTCTTTCATTTGTGTCCGGGAATGCTCTTCTGGGTGAAGAACAGTGCATGCCCCTCCTAGCCTCGCGAGACCATCCTGAGACCATCCTACCTCTGGGTCTTGTTCGCGAGTGAGGGGACTATGGAGCAAGAGATTGGCCAGAGAATCGGAGCAGCGGGAGCGGTATTGCAATCGCTTTACCGCACCGTTGTGACGAAAAGAGAGCTGAGCCGGAAGGCAAAGCTCTCGAGCTACCGGGCAATTTTTGTTCCTACCCTCACCTATGGTCAGGAAGGGTGGGTCATGATCGAAAGAACAAGAACAAGAACGCTCACTCCCCAAACATTCATGTGCAGTTGTGCTTCAGACATAAACGCTGAGGCAGGGCAGTAGTCCGTCTGTTCTGGAGAATCGTTTCTCTTTTCATTGTGAGGTCCTATGAATTCTGAGCCAATGCACCATGACTCCATCCTACCCTGCATCCTTACGTGGTGTGGCGGTCTACTGAGACAGGGGGACTGGTTAGATCAATGCTGGCTCCTGTCCAAGTTCACAGCCTCTCGTCGAAAGGCTGCCAACTAATGCCCTTACAATTAACACACACATAAACACACTCTGGTTAGAGTCAACTTATACACCTGGTCACGCACGCACGTTAACACACAACCACACAAATTATACTGTATTTGCACACACACACATACATGTGGGAAGTTTGCATATGCACACTTATAAATACACAGACACACACGCACACACAGACACAGACAAAGCACTGCTGTCTCTAACACACAACAAAGTCTACAATTCACACACGCACGCACGCACACACACACACACACACACACACACACACACACACACACACACACACACACACACACAC
>JAODTR010011343.1:0-28575 GCA_025399935.1 Amblyopsis rosae | reverse complement strand
CCCCCCCCCCCCCCCCCCCCCCCCCCCGGGGGTCGGATGATCTGGGACCTGAAAACTGGGACATGTGCATGTTCGAGTGTGGCCGTGTCATTTTGGACCGACAAATGCTACTGCTTTGAAAAAGGTGAAATCCAATGACGACATTTCTGGGAATGAAAGGCCATATAACTTAGCTACTTTCAAAAAGGAACACAGTGGTGTTATTTTACTTGTATAAGAAACATTTCACTATCAATCTGGCCTTGCAGTGACCTTTCCATAGACTGTAACAGATTGCAACATAGTAGTCCGGCAATGAATGACTGAGATTTGTCCTTCTCTATAACCCCATAATAAACCGAAAACGTCAATGTTTCCATATATTTACTCAGTTACTTTATGCAACTAAATGGGATATTAGTGCTGCAAAGACGAACCAGTAACTAATGAATTCATTTTGCATGGGCAGACATTCGTTTGTTATGTACTTGGAGGCAGATGTTTGGGCCAGCCTGTGTGGGTAAGATCACCATATTAAACCACAGGCACATTTTGATTTGCACCACCGTGTAGGAAGAGTGACGGAATCTCACTCACGCCACACGCACGGCCTTTTAGCCCAAGCCAGAAACTGGCGCGGGTTCTATACGAGCCCATCTGTGGTTACGCAATGCACCTCCGGTTCCCTACGCACCGTTTGAGCGTTCATCTTTCCCGTCATCATAGCCAGGAGGTCCTCGTCACCCATGGCGATGGTACAGTCCGCCTTCGTATCTAAGCAGGGGGAAAGTAATAGGTAAGTGCATGCTCTTTTCTCCGTCTCTCAAGACTGAGATGCGTATGAGTCACTTCATCGCTCCTTTCACTAGACAGTCATTTACAGATTTTAGGTAAATGTTAACTGCCATTATTAAAGGAAATACAACACGATGATGCTAGTAATTACTCAGGTAGGATGAAAAGAAATGTGACTGCACTGCATTAACAGGGAGAGTTCCAGTTTTGTTATGAGCAGATTTCTATTTACCCTTGATATACATTGATCACTTTGGCTAGATGAAAAAGGTAGGCTGCATGATTACATTACACATTTCAGATCAGCTCAGCTCAGCTCAGTGTTTATGTTGGAAATACAACGGTGGACGCTTTGGGAGAGGGGTAGAGAACATTGTACAGCCTTTTAACTCTGCGGGGGAGGGGTAGAGAACATTGTACAGCCCATTAACTCTGCAGGTGAGGGGTAGAGAACAGTGTACAGCCTTTTAACTCTGCGGGGGAGGGGTAGAGAACATTGTACAGCCTTTTAACTCTGCGGGGGAGGGGTAGAGAACATTGTACAGCCGATTAACTCTGCAGGGGAGGGGTAGAGAACAGTGTACAGCCCATTAACGCTGCAGGGGAGGGGTAGAGAACAGTGTACAGCCTTTTAACTCTGCAGGGGAGGGGTAGAGAGGAGTACAAACGTTCATCATCAAGTTGTGTGAGATTGCCACCAGCGAACAGTGACCTGATAAAAGGTTGGATTATCTAGTAAATCATAGCGAGCAGAAAATGACCAGTAAAATCAATCAATCATTCATTCTTTCATGATGGTATGTTCGTCATTTATTGGATTAATTATAGCTTTCCATAACTGCGGATGAAGTGGCTATATTAACCTGTAACTACAATTATGTTTCATATCCCTCTTTTGTCGTAAAAATAGCCTTCAATGAATGTTGCTTTTTTATTATGTCAAGCGATTGAATACTTAGAGAAGCACTGTAAAAAAAAAATCAGATTTATTATTTATCATTATTGTAATTATTAATACTTTCCACTTATCTGCACATTGGCTATGTTGCTTTGCACTGTACTGCAGCTCAAAAATATTATACAGTGACTAATGTAATGTAATGTATGCATAATGACTAATGTAATGCCAGTTGCAACCAATCACTCAGACGGAACAAGCAATGACATCTCTATTATTTAATGAAAGATCACACAGTAGTCGAAGTGCCTGGCCGGGCCGGCTAAATGGAAGCAACATGGTGATGGTGGTGCGGTGAAATGTTTATCTATTAGTTGTGCACTGCACAGCCACAAAAGAGAGCCGTTGCATAGAGGTTTTTAAAAGCTATTAAAGTGGGAAAGAGTTCCTCTTTTACGTGTGCGTACATTCACTTTTACGCCTGATCTGTGGCAAACTAATTATATGGAGAATTTTTCCAAGCGCAATGAAAAGCAGATTTCTCTGAATTTCATCTCAAATCATAACTGCATTCCTATTAGTGAGCGTTTTTCTGTCTCTGCAAAGATAATCCGTCCACTTCACAGGTGGTGTGCCATAACAGCAACACGACAATCACTACTATGTTGTGGCCTTATGACGAGGATCGGGCACTCTACAATATTTTTGACGCACGGTATAATAAATAGTACATGCCTCAGATACCTCAAAAGCTTTGAATGATGGTGCAGCTGGCATGCTGTTCACAGGAACATCCATTAGCGGTGTTGGCAGAGTACTGAATGACAATTTATCTACCATAAGACACTCTCCAAGGTTGTTTCAGAACTTTGTCCAACTGGCCTTAAAACCAGCCAGGCAGGTTGGTTGGCTATGACCAAGTGACACATAGGCCTATCCTCAATCATGTCAAATCAACACACAAGCCCCTAATGAATCTCTGAAATCTCTATCTATTAATGTGTGTTGAGCGACGCATTTCTATTTTTGCCCAGTCTACATTTTTGAGTGCTAGCGTCAAACGGAACAGTATCGGTGCCATTCCTTATGGGACGTTCAGTGAACGCGTACCCGAATCGTTGCGAACAGAACCTCTGCCGTTTTTCACGTCAACGACCCAAAGCCCCTCCTTGCCACCCGGTCCATCCTTGACCTTGAACGCAAACACTCCACCGATCTTCTTGACCAACTGCTCTCCTTCCTGCGAATGGGAGTCACAGAGGTAGTTGAATGTTCACTGCAATCAGCACCTCCCACACAGAACAATACAGTAGAGGTGCGCTCAAAACAGCAATCAAACATTTTCAAAAGGTTCACTATCCTTTTTTCCCCCAGTGTGGCAGCACTTTGTGTTCCCATTGTTTTATTTTGTTTATGAGATATTCCCTGAATTTTACAAAAACTGCATTATGTTATAATAGTTTACTCCACAATTACACTGAATATCTATATAAAAAAAAAGTGTATTCTGTTTGACAGGAGCTTTTGAAAACAAATTACCTAAAATATTACCTCCAAGATTTAGTTTTATTTTTTTAGAAAGTGTGTTTAAGTGTTTACATCAGGTTAACTGGCCTGATGTAATATATCTACATATTCTGTACTTCAAGGTGTAGTTGGCTATAACAGGGAATACCATCTGTCTTCCTGGACAGTTTCAGTTTTCTAGTGCATAACAGTCAAAACACCTTTGGACCTGAACATAAAGTATTATTCTGGACCAAAGATTTATAAGATAGATAGATTTTTCAAACATATTCTGTTCAGATTGGATACATTTCTCATTGAGCAATCCATAGGAACTAATCTTATTTTATAATCTTCCTGACTATTAAACACAGATTAAAATGTTTCAAATACTTCTTATTTTTGATTAGATTTTACACCGGGTGCATATTTTCTCTGTTTAATGTATCTATGCTAGCCCTGCAAATCAGAAAGGAGACTAAATAAAGTGTTTCCCCCATTTTATTAAGCCTTACCTCCTGCAGCCTTTTCTCAATCTCCTTGAAGACGGCGTACACTTTAAAACCTTCCAGACCACTGGCTGCGCTGGTGGCAACTGCAGCTATGTGAGGCCTGTTAAATACACACAAAGTACACAATCACAACTTTATTACACTCCGATTCATTTAAACATATACACAACTAACTGCAATCTACCTTTTACATTCTCACATGGGCCTACTGTGTCTAGTCTAGACATGGATACAAGCAGATGCTTGGTCCTGTGTAAAAGCTCCCTGTAAACTAAGTTGTACAAGTTGACATGGAATACAAATGGAAAGCACACAGGTCAATATCTTTTTCTACATATTAAATAATTGATGACGCACATTGCAGACCAATTATGAATCAAAACATAATACATGAAAGACGCAACTGCTCCGTGAACAAAGACATGCGGGACTTAAAGGAAGGAAAGATTCAATTACGGTTACACCTACTGAACCTATATTCAGTTGGAAGAAGAACAAGCCCAAAATGACACTTGGAAATTGCAGTGATAAAACAGTCATTATTAAGTTGGACACTTATAAAGTGTGTAAATGCAGGCCACCATTTCTTTCAATGTCCAATTCATAGTTTTCCTTACTTTATCCATTTAAAATCATACTCCAATCATTTAAACCAGGGTGGGCAATCCTGGTACTGGAGGGCCGGTGCCTTGCATGTTTTAGATGTCTCCCTGCTCCAACACACCTGATTCAAATGAATGGGTCGTTATCAGGCTTCTAACAACCCATTCATTAGAATCAGGTGTGTTGGAGCAGGGAGAGATATTAAACATGCAGGGCTGTGGATCTCCAGGACCAGGGTTAGCCACCCCTGAATTAAACAGTGTGTATTGCGTTTAATGTGCGATGATGACATTTAGAAGAAGACAATTAATTAAAATAACTAACTAAATGCGGAAACGGTTTAACAGTCTCCCATGGCTGTAGGGGTACAGATGACCATGCGTCTTATAGCTTCTACATCTGCAGCGCTACGATCAATGCAGTAGTGAGCTCGACAACAGCCTTCCCATGATGCCAATCTTCATACAGGTAATGGGGTTTCAGGAGAGGTCATTCTCATGCACGAAATATACCACATCTTCTACCATTCGACATACCTCTAACAAGAAAGCACCAATTGAATGAATATAAAGTTGCTGGCACTTATCTGCACATTCAGAAACATTTACAAAGGCTCTGAATTATATTAAATTTGGTATGATCTGTGTACAGCATAGACTAACTGTACATATCTGTTAAATAGATATTTACAAAACACAAACTGTTCATGGATGTTCAGCCACATTCGGAAATATAGCGCACGTGACGTTTGTGAGAATTTCCATTACTGTTCTTCACAGGAGACTTCATTCATACAGTTATCCACATGGAATGTCTCGCCGTCGACAAGCCTGGTTAGACCAATGGTTCAGCTGGTGCTCATGTTCTAGTTCTGTGTTTGTTACGCAGAACCCTCTGAGAAAACATTTTTTGAAAAAAGGGCAGCCACTATAAATAAAATACTTGGCAGGTGATTGAATGAACCATCTGTCAACGGCAGAGGTTCATCATAGGACGGCCATTGGTCCAACAGCATAAGCCAGATGGATTCTCGCACCAGTTTTGAAAATCGTTGTCAACAATGTGTTTGTTCTCATTAGCAGAAGGTAAACCAAATGCCTGCTACTGATTTGACTGTCACATATTTGCACCACGCAACCTTGATACGCCAAGCGAAGCACATTATACACAACATTAGGAGGGTTTTAATAAAGAGATGTAAGTGTTTAAAAGGTGGAATATTTGGGGAAAATCAGTTCAAACTCAAACTAGGTCATACGCATACCAAAGAGCCCCCATAAACATTGAAGTTAATCAATAACATTACTTTGAACTTTAACCTAGTACAAATTCTACATTAACAACTGAAGTTCGCCCCCACCCACACACACACACACACACACACACGTTGAAACACATTGCGAAGCCATGCGGCATTATTGTGAGACGCTAGCTACTTTGTTTATGTTCCTATTTACAGAGCTGGGTCTGCGTAGAAGTATCAGATTATTTTTTTCAGGACACACAGAAAGGCAAGCTAGCGAAACGAGATATTTTGTGAATTTGACAAAAAGTGTATTAGCTTACATTTAGCTTGCAACAGCTGACTACACCTTTAACCAGACAAGTGAAAATGCAGAAGAGAGACAGTACCGAAGGGCGACATGCTCACCTCGCTCCCAGCGGGAAGCCCATCCTGTAGAGAGCGACCACCACGGCTCCTCCTAAGCCTATGTTGTGCTGCAGAGCCACCCTAGCGCCTGAGACCTGCCTCCGGGCGGCCTGCCCGCGCAGCTGCCAGCACAGCTCGGCACACTGGGCCAGGCCTGAGCAATCAAGCACAGAACACAGCAGAGGTCGATAGGAGATGCTGAGTGGAAAGATTATGAAACATCTGACAAACCGTTATCTATAATGTCAAGGCTCCAGATAAGACCCTAAAACGGTAATTTCCCAATATAGGTTCAATTGTACTCCCCCAATATATTGAAATACACTGATTATGGAAAATTACTGCATACACAATCACATATACTGTATCTTTACACTAACATGCAATGTCTGCTCAATATATCTTACAGTATCATGTAGTACAGCACTTATCATTTAAAGTGTAACCACCCTAAAATGTGTTTTTTGAGCTGTACACGAAGTAATAGGATTGATCTGTGATGAGACACATCAGTGCCGGTGTTCATTTTGACATAATTCCCGTTTTTACTTATAAATCTGCATTTTAATGTGCTGAAAACAGAACTACACCTCATAAATCACCCGAGGACCTGGCTGGTTTTCATCAGTGCACTTACCAGTAGTTATCAAATTCCAATGTTAACGTTAATGGGGGTCCCCCTATCAGCCCCTCCCACACTCAGCTCCTAGATGCATTTTTCAAAATTGAAGTGGGTGGAGTGCATTAAACCACTGCCTACGTCCACAAAAAAAAGCCCACACTCAAAGTCCCATAAAAGGTGCTATATTGTGACAAATTGCTATCTCAATAGCTATAACTATTCTCCATGTACTCTAGTCTAAACAACAGTGGCTATGCGAGAAAAAAGGCTTAAAAAGAAAATTCCACACAAAATACTTCAGTGGCAACTTCGGCCTGAAAGGAGTTGTAAGAGAAAGGCACAGAATACATTATGGAAAGATAAATGGTTGAAGCTTTGTAAACACAAGCAGATGTGTTACGCAGGGGCTTCTACACAATGCTTCTGAGGCATTCTGCGCTCAGTAGAATCCATACCAAGGCTTTCTTCATTAAGTGAATCCTGAAGATTCAAAAATACGAAATCCACAAAGGGAATTGCAAATTTGGTCGAAACACTTTCCTCCAAATGTTGCACTTTTTAGAGTTGACGCTACTCAATATGCAACCTCCGAGCTGAATAATAAATTAGTATTAAACCATAGCATTTTATCCCATCTGACTAATAGGATTTTACATGTACCTATTATTCCAGTAAGATAGTTAAGGGAACTTAAGGGTTTAAGATTTTACCCTTTCTGTTCTCGTCCTCCCAATATGCTCCTAAAACGTGAGTTAATTGCATAATAATGAGGATGTTTGCTAATCAGCCTTTCGCAAACATCAGTCAGCCCATATATTTATCAGAGTGGACACAAATAGTGTTAAAATGTATGTGTTAAATTTCACAATTTAATTATATTGATTAATATGATTAATTTTTATTAATTATTAATATTCACATTAATTAATATTATTACTATATGGGCCCCCTATTGTCTATTAATAATTGTATATTTTTTCTAATTATTTTAAATGATTAAATTGATCTGGCTACCTTGCACGCAGTAAAATAGCTCAGTGTTCTCTTCAGTGTTAAGAAGTGCAGTAAGGTTTAGCAAATAGGTCAACCCACTGTAGAGCATTGGCCTTACTTAACTATCTATACAGAGTGGGGTCCAAAAGTCAGTCAGTCAGTCAGACTCTCTGTCCCTCCATTCACACAACCTGCTAAAGTCTGCTAATATCTTTCTACCTTTATAACTGATTTCATCATTCATCACAATCAAACGCGAAACCATAACTCTCTAACTCATAAATAATGTCTCAACACAGGTGTTAAAAGTATACTATAAAGTAATAAACAGATTAAATAATCTAGTTTTTTATTATTATTATTATTATTATTATTATTATTATTATTATTATTAAAATAATAATAAATTAAAGAAGTAGACTCAATTTACTTAACTTGGAGGAAAATAAAGAAATAATATAGGGGGAAAAATATTTAGAGATTGAATTAATTTGAAAATGTACAGATCTTGGTGGGGGACTCAGTCATTTCAACATTATGAGCATCAATCACAGGCAGCAGGAGGTATTTACAGACACCACCACAGAGGCTAGCCGTCTATCCAATGGCTACAGTATCTGTCAGCCTTCAGCGGTTTAATATCTAAGACGGATTACCCTTGAGAGCCTGCCAAAAGCACAGCTGGCTGAAGTCTGGTCTCTCATGCTGGTGTGGGCGGCTATTCTAAGGTTTAGAGTGAACCACGTCACGAACCAGTTCAAACCGGTTATGTTATGAGCTCCTAAACTCTTATGACTAATGTGTGTCCAGGTGTCCGGCCTTCAAGGTAATCTATTACAAGATGTACATGAATATAAGGGATGTATGAAAAGCATAGTGCACAGAGAGTATAGAGAACACATTGATTTGAACACCATGCCTTAGGATGTATACTTGTTCGCCACCAATTTACCATCAATAAACTAACCTGATTAACTCAGTTCATCTCAGAGTCTTAGATCATGGTTTCGCAGGTTACAACCCCGCTTGTGTACTGTATGCTGAGAGAGAGGTGCCACCTGGTGGCCATTTCTGGGCACTACAAAGAACATCTCCTCCACTACATCGCACAAGAGCGCTCACCAAAGACGGCTTCACCCTAACATGGAAGCGATTGCAATGCATGGGCTCCTAGGACCCTATGCAGTTACAGTCAGTGGGAACCTTTGCACCTGTGGCACCTAGCGGATGTCCTTTAGAGATGAGACCACCGCTGGGGTTCACCACGAACTTGCCCCCGTACGTGTTGTCTCCCCTGTCAATCAATTCCCCTGCTTTTCCTGCGACAGGGGACAGAAGACAGAGACAGACAGACAGACGATTATAAAAAAAGATCATGTCGGATTAAAATCACCACCGGCAGGGCAGTGGGTTCATGCCAAGCCAGCCAGGAAAACCCTGGAGCAGGAATGGGCTCCCCGCAGCACGTTGGTGTGGCTGACCTCACGAGAGCGTACTGGTGGGGCCGGCTTCAGTTTAATATCGCCATGAGAATCAAGTGTGGAAAGCCCAGAAAATCCTGCGATTGAATCCGAGCAGCAATTTATTTGACCAACCAGCGTCGAAGGCTATTGATCGTCAGCGACGGGAGTGGATCAGGTGTACAGACAGAGACTTGTAAACAACGGACGAGGAGGAGAGCAGTACTGGACCGTAACGTGGTCACTGTAGATTCCCGTTGAGACAGGAATACATCCCATCCCCTTTCCCATTTTAAGTCAAATGCCCTGACTCAAAATGTGAATTTCAATAACATAATGTAATTAACAGAAACACAGGCGGAACATTTTCAGCCAGCATGGCAACGATGAACATTGCCATGCCAACATGCAAACATTCAGACGAATAGTTTTAAAGTTTGTTGAGACATCTCAAAATGTAATACCACATCCAGTAACATTTAGATAAAATGCAACAAAATGTTAAACATGCCGCAAACAAAAGTCAGATATTATTTAATGGTTTGACAAATCAAAAAAATAAAAATATTATGTTCCTTGACTTTCCGTGTCTGGAACCGACATTTTACATTTCCACGATATTCCAGAAAATCCAGTGGGAACCCTGCCTCGTGGTCTCCAGACCAGAGGTGCGTTCAGAATTGGCAAACTGAGGCAAATGTTCGCCGCAAAGACATTTGCTTTTTGTGTAAAGATTCCAAAATGATTCGATTTAAACTTCCACCCTTTGTCATATGCGTGTGTCTCGAACCGCCTCCTCAGGCATGTTTGCTTGTGTTTGCTAACGGAAAAACGGTTTGAATAATTGTATATGACGTTCGCAAAACAGTCGCCACGTTCTCCGGTTTGGAACACTCATCCAATCCGGACGGGTCTGGTTTCGAGATGAGCTCACCCTCCGCGCACAGCCCCAGCGCCTCGTACGTGATGAGCTCGTTGGCTGAGAAGCAGTCGTGCAGCTCCACCACGTCCACATCTTTGGGCTCCAGGCCGGCAGCTTCGAAGCATCTCTGAGCTGCCAGTCGGGTCATGTCATAGCCCACCTGGAGAGAGGAGGTGTGTAGTAATACCATAGACACTTTTTAAAATGGAGCTATATGAGAGAATTCTGAAATGGCAAATATGGCAGTTGGAGGCACATATCCCTCCCCTCCCCTCTAAAGAGCCAATCGTCTGCTTCTTATGCCAAGCATTAACCTATTTAACCAATCGTGTGGTTGTACTGATGCAAGCTGACTGAGGCACAAGTGTTGGATAAGTATAACCTGTGGGAGGAGCCTGCTTTCAGGTCTCTCGAGTCTCGATTGTATACATGCAGTTTTTATGTCCTGATGACTATTGAAAGTGCAGATATGATTGTCCCACCTTCATTTCAATACACTCCAATAACAATAAACCAGAGGTGTTTCAAAGATGGCCGCAGAGTGGCGAGCCTTTAAGGACTTTGGTTATATCCAATAAACTAAAGGGATTAATGTTCATCATAAACCACCAATATTGCGTGTTCCCAGAGCTAAGCTCTTCCTCAAAACTATGTAGTATGTCAGGGGCTTAACTGCACCGGACATGGTCATGAAAGAATGAGAAGACTCCACGACTGCTCTGGTTCTGCTCCGCCTATCCATCTCCATTCAAAGTTGCGTGTGATGGTAATTGTAATAACACAGGTGCTAGCCTTAAATTGTAGGAAATCAGGATGCTGTTCTGAATCAAACCATAAACAAAAAAGTTGGATAAACAATCTTTTACAAGAAGATACAAGAAAATATATACAGTGTGTTCTACTCAATAGTACTGTTAGATGTTCAGAAGAAGAAAAAACAAAACACTGAAACTGATTAAAGACGCCATGTTGTCATTCACCATCTTCATGCAGCTGTTCTCCTCGAAGGTGGAGGCGAGGTCCGTCACCATCTCCTGAGCCAGGATCTCCACCGCCTGGGCCTCCAGGCCGTGCCGCCGAACGAACGCCTCGCTGGCCAGAACCGCCGCTCCAGCGCCGTCTGACGTGGGGCTGTCGTGGCAACGGGGAGGAGAGAAAGACCGTGGTTACCTTAGCAATGGGAACCCTATAAAGTTTCCATCTGCATCTGACAGTTGATGTTTGCTATCAGATCCATGTCTTAATGAACTTGAATAATGAATTAAGTTGTATTATTCTTACACATTGCACAAGTATATTAAAAATAGTTTCATTGTTCAAGTGTATGTGTCTTATATAGTGGGAAAATAATAAATATATACAGAAAATAATATTTCTCCTTTGAATCTCAAAACTTTTTTGTTTTTGCTGACCATCTAAAATCTGACTTAGATGTGACATCTATGAGATTGGCGTCAGTGCAGTGAAAGGTTATTTTTATACAGTGCCTTTTAATGTGTTAAGTACTAAATACAGACACTACAGACTTCATTCTGACTAAAACACCAACTGATGATAAAAAGCATCGTCTTATCTCATACCAACACTGTAGGAGAGTCATAAATTCGAACACCTTCCTGGAGTTGATGACCTGTTCCAAAGTGTACTCATCCTGGAACTGAGAATATCTGCAAAATCACATACATATTTGAGTGGATATAATACATATTTTGTATAAATTAGGTTTACTGAGGTATTTGATACAAATAATTATCTAAATATCACTATCAATCACATCTAAAACCCAAATGCAGTATTATGCTTGCTGTTAAGGCAGCACATAATATTCAAGAGCAACAGTAATCTATGCTTACTAAAGCCAACTGTGTCTTACGGGTTGTTGGTGGAATGTTTGTGGTTCTTCCATGCGATTTTTGCAAAGTGTTCGGGCTTTGTACCTGAAAACAAACCAAATTAACTTAAGACTTTAAGATTGCTTAAGTAATTATCCTTCAAGATGGCCAAAACATGAGTCTAAATCACAATACTGATGCATCCATAAAAGCCTTTACATTCGATGTGCTGGTGTCTAGGTAAGACACGCAGAAAGCATTCTCAGAAACATTACAGTACCGTTTGCAGAAAAGAAATGCTGCTAGCATAAAAAAAATGCATTTGGTGGACGTGTGCCCTAACATAATGGAAAGGTCCATGTCGCAGCGTTAACACTCCCAATACAAACCCTCAGCGCTTACAGGGCTGAGGGCCCTTACCGATGAAAGTGCTGAGGGCCGTCAGTGCTCAAACAGTGGGCGTTTATCTGCCCTGCACTCACTGTCACTGACATGACGCAATTTATTTCCATCGTTTGAGCTAACCTTTCTAAGTTAACTAAAGTCATAAACACACACTCCATAGCCAATAGCCTACTACGGAAAATGCTTTTGTAACCTAGCAACAATAATCACACTGAAAATGAGGTTGTGGGAGCTGCCGGCACTAGAAACTAATTTGGTGGATACAGGGCCTTAAAGTTTCCACCCACTGCACCCCCTAGTGGACACAACCAGCCACTGCGCCCCCTGGGGGATGCCTTGAGTACCGTATCTCTCCATGTGTTCCCTGCCAGCGTTGCCAAACATCTGTGGGGCTGCAGGGGCAGCCGCCATGCCGTAGCGGTTGATCATCACCTCCATGTGCTTGTCCATGGGGTTGGTGCGGTCCATGAACTGCAGGGCAAGCCAGAGACATTGGAACACTAAACAAAGATGGAGCCTTCATATGACATGTAATGCATTTCTATGGATGCAAAAAATGGAAAGCTTCTGGTATCTTAAGTGGGCCTGTCACCAACGGAATGTTGCTGTATAGGCTGATGCAGGCAGCGCCCAGACAGCTAAATCGACCACGCATGGCCTGAAACTAAGCTAATTTACCCAAAAACTGCAGAAATATCGTTGTGGTCTCAGATTCATCGTAGGTGCTTATTTAATGTTATATACTCCAAATACCCATTAACATTCCCAGAGAGAAATAATGGGCAATATTATGGTGAAATCCGTGGTTCTCATTGACATGGATGGAACACTGTGTTGTTCTGGTCTGTATTAATGGTGAACCCCCCGCTCCCATTGAAAGGCATCTAGTCTCTCTGGACAAACGGAGCAATGAGGGCATTAGTCTGACGAAGAATGCCACCTGTACATTTACACATCATTTAGCAGATGCCGTTATCCCAAGCGACGTACAATATTTGTCAATAGATTAACAGGTCCTACACCAGCATTTGTAAGCAAACAGCATTCAGTAAGAATAATGACAGCATCACGTTAGCGGGGCTCACACAAACACGCATAACCGATATATCACTCAAACCTAAAGATAATTGCTAAAGCTAAATACTGCCTCTACACCTCAACAACAGCTTTCAGTCGACCGTTTACCTTGGAAGACAGAGAGCCACGCTCCATCTTCTCAAACCCCAGAGCCAGCACACAGTTGGCTAGACCTGGAGCATGAATTCAAACATGTAGTTATTGTTGTTATTGTTAACAGAATGACAGTGAATGAAATGTAACATGCCTCAGAAGTGCATTCAGAGAGCATGTTACATTAAAACATGTAGGGTTTAACAGGTTCACAATAGCTTTCCACTTGAAACATTTCTAGCAACATGACATGCATAGGGATTGTGAAGACACGTCACGTGTCCTGACTTGTTTGTTTGAATATTAGGGTGCCCCCTGAATGCCTGCTTGTGAGCCCTGTCAATTATTTGAAAATCTAAATATGTCTGAATGCATAATTACTAAGGAGTCAAATTAGTTTCTAATCATACAAATACTATTCTTTCTGTGGCTGGAGATGTGCTTATTCTAATTTCAAGAAGCAGCTATGGTGTGCAATATATTATATTCTCCCCTAAACATCAAACTGACCTGCTTGTCAGGTCCCCTCCAAAAAAGGGTTGTTGTTGTAATAATAATAATAATAATAATAATAATAATAATAATCTGGTTAAAAACCCTAGAAAGAGTTCAGAGCCCATTTAACTGACTGACCTCCCCGGACCAGCTGGCGAGCCAGGTAGAGAGCAGTGGAGCCTGTGGAACAGTTGTTGTTGACGTTGACTATGGGGATCCCAGAGAGACCCAGGCTGTGGTAAATGGCTCTCTGGCCACAGGTGGAGTCCCCTAAGAAAGCAGAGAAAACAGAGAAACGCTTTGTTGTTTATTGTTTTATTTGCTTTTATTGTGCATGCAGCAGTGAATCACATTTAAAAAAGGAATTTATTTTTTAATTTGTGTCCGGGATTGGACTGCCCTTGTGGCGGAGAGCGGCGTTTTTTTTTGTTTGTTAGGAGTGTGTCTCTCTCCTGATTAGCCTCTACTACTCTTCCTACATAGTCCGCTCTCCCCCGCGCTCCCCCGCGCTCGCGCTCACACACACACACACACACACCCTCTCACAGCTTCAGCCATAAACCATGAGCTGGTGCAGAAATATAGTGGTGGGGATACAATTCAGCAGCAAGAGCTTACCATAGACATATCCTACACAGGCTTGCTCAATGGCAGAATATGGGACCCTTGCATCTGCCAAAGCCTTTTGACCTGAAACAGATTAACAGCACGATATGTAAACCTGTTTTTAGCATGTGCCGCCATTGCATTAAAATGACAACAAAACAAATGAAAGAATTCGCAAACAACATCAAAAATATCAGAATAAAAGTTGCACCTGCTTCCTTGACCATATCAGGGTAGTCAAAGTCCTCTCTAGAACCCGGCTTCTCAAACTAGTGTGGGACAAATCATAAAAACAGTCTTTAATTCATTACATATTTCGCCAGCAGGGGTCGCTGGTAAGGCCTATTCAAGGTCCATTCTTCTGACCCTTCACACACAGACACTATTACACATAAGCCAGAGATATAACGATCCTTGGTCCATATAGTCATAAAGTGATTTATCTATATTGAACGAGACATTAAGATAAACTTTACATTTACGTACGCCTAATATAATTATTACAACACACGTCACGAAATAACTGACGTGTTTCCCATTCAAATGAGCTGGCTCTTGCAAAAACCTAAGTAGACTGCCTCTGTCGCCTTAAATAAATTACACTTCAATGTTGGGTCCACATAAACAAACAATAGTATAAGAAAATATTGTTTTAGAGCAGCACATATGCATCCTGTGCAAAGAATATGCAGCAACAAGCATGTTATTAACGTGAAAGACGGAACTTTCCGGCTAACATACTGTCCGATATTGCTCATAAATAATTACCTTCGTCATTCCCACGCCGATGACAAAAACTCTATTCTTCAGTGCCATGGTCACTACTCCAATATTTGCACGAAGACTATGCACAGGGAGAAAGTTGCAACAGCAATAACAGGCAACGCCGACTGCTAACTACTTTACCTTTGCCCTCACATATCCCACAATGCATTTCTCAATGAAGCGTCAGATACGTAGTGGGGCAGGGGCGTTACAGGGGTATGTTAAAATGTGTAATAACATAACTATTTTAATAATAGCATAATTAATTATAATTCATATCTACATTAGGCTTATCTATGTACAGTCACTGAACGCGTGATAACCTATAAAACAATTTGGTCACACGATTTTAGACTAGTTTTCAGCCCGCCACAAGTTTTTCGAGCTCAAACTTCCCAACGGAGGGGAATCACAGCTCGCTCCCCTGAGCGTCTGTTGTAACCAGACCATATTCACTTTGAGAACAGGTCTGCTCCATTGGGAGGTGTTCGCAGTCTTTTCCTCAGTTGGCATAGACCTCTAGTTAATTTTGACACTATTGGATGGTGGAACTCATAACCTAATCATTTGAACTTATTTACGAAACGCACAAGATAGTGGAATAATTAATGTCTCTCTGAAACACCTACTGGTCGATAACGCTATATTTCATTCAGTGGTTAGAAATATTGTTATTGAAATAATATGTTGAGAAATGTACCGGCTCCATCCATGTTAACGAGGTGTGAGATATGACAGGCATATATGCTCGTGATTAATCTAGTCCAAGCTCCAGTTTGACTTCGTCTGGTGATTGGTGAAACATCTTTAAGTGTGTGACCCCTTATCAGTCATTCATAGTCAAGACTCCGGATTAAAATACAGAGTGTCTTACAAATTTAACAGTTAAAATTAACAGTAAAGGCAACTTTATTGTATATTGCTACACGTTGTTGTAAACCTACACAATTGTTTCCAACTTCCCATGGCTTCCAGACACCCATCCCTACTATAAATACTTTTTTTAAATGCAAAGTTCGATTAACGCATTTTGTATTGCCCATAAAAATAAAAATAAACAAGCAGTATTTTTCACTCTTCAATGTTTATTAAGCCACTTTTTAACACAGACCATTATCCCTTAGTGTCTCCTTTGCTAAAAGCCAATGATGTTAGAACGCCAATACCTCATTGGTATTAACTTTCCAAAATATGAGCTTGCCATATGAAGTCATCAGCACTTCACAAATTGATGTGTGGCCTCGTAAATTCCCACTGATTCGCTGGCTTTCTCATCATAGTCTGTCCAGTCCTGGAATATACAAATAGACATACAAATGTAAGAATCATACACAATTTATGACCATGCATGTTAGTAATTCAGTTTGTACAGAGATATTATATAGAAAAGACAGATATCTCTCTACGGATTCTCTGCAGTAAGTTGGACTCGTTTCAGATGGGAGTTGGTCTCCGCCAGGGTTTTGCATTGTCACCAATCCTGCTTGTGATATTCATGGACAGGATATCGAGACGTAGTCGTGGTGGGGAGCGGTTGTTGTTCGGTGGCCTGGGGATCTCATCGCTGCTTTTTGCAGATGATGTGGTCCTGATGGCATCATCGGTTCACAGCCGAGTGTGAAGCAGCTGGGATGAGGATTAGCACAGTTAAATCTGAGGCTATGGTTCTTATCAGGAAACCGATGGAATACCTACTTCGGGTAGGGAAGTTCACGAGTGAGGGGACATTGGAGCAGGAGATTGGCCGGAGAATCGGAGCAGCGGGAGCGGTATTGAAATCACTTTACCGCACCGTTGTGCCGAAAAGAGCTGAGCCGGAAGGCAAAGCTCTTGATCTTCTAGGCAAATTTTGTTCCTACCCTCACCTATGGTCATGAAGGGTGGGTCATGACCGATAGAACTAGATCACGGGTACAAACGGACTAAATGGATTTGCTCAGGAGAGTGGCTGAGAGCTCCCTTAGAGATAGGGTGAGAAGCTCGGCCATTCGTGAGGAACTCGGAGTAGATCCGCTGCTCCTTTGTGTCGAAAGTTGAGGTAGTACAGGAATCTGGTAAAGATTCCCCCTGGGCGCCTCCCTAGGGAGGTGTTCCGGGCACATCCAGCTGGGAGGAGGCCTCGGGGAAGACCCAGGACTAGGTGGAGAGATTATATCTCCACACTGGCCTGGGAACGCCTTGGGATCCCCCAGTCAGAGCTTTCCAATGTGGCTCGGGAAGGGAAGTTTGCAGTCCCCTGCTGGAGCTGCTACTCCCGCGACTCAACTACGGATAAGCGGATGACGATGGATTAATGAAGATATCGCTCTATTGAGACTTCTGAATAGCACTCTATGGTAGAATGAGGGTGGTTGGAGGCACATATGCCGCCACTTGCCCCAAAGAGCTGGTCTTGTTCACCTGAAATAACTGCCCGGCGGTGCTGCCAATATGGCAGCCAAGCGGCCAGACTTGCCTATAAGGCCTTTGGTTTGTCTCAGGGTTCTTTCAGTGCGTTTGTACAGTAGCAAATGTAACAGAACACCCTGAACTGAGCGCTATGTTCCGTTCCGTGGGTAATTGCAACACCAAATATTTTCACAATGTCAAACATACAGCATACAACATTTTTCACAACACAAACAAACACTCACTTTCTCTTGTAAGTTAATTTCAGGAAACTTTGTTCCGGTCTCCGCTCCTTGTGCAGCAAAGCCTGCCTGGTTTATTTAGGAGACAATAGAAAAGGAAGCACTCGCGTCACAGAACCTCAAATATCACAGAACATCAATTAAACCTGTCCTAACTGTTTTCAAAGATGTTTCATTCAATAACCATTTACGTTAATTTACCAAATCTAAGATTTCCAGATGCTGCTTCAAGGGGCACATTTCAGGACTAGTATGCGATTAGCCTTATGAGAAAACCCTGATCTACATTCATCTTCTCTCTGCAAGAGTCTGGATATGTTTCATAGATGTGTGTGCCTGCTCAGCCAGTCAATATCCAGTTAACAGTAGACTAGACAGCTTGCGTATTCATTACTTTAACTGATTTGATTGACACGTATTTGCACCACTGCAAAGGTCTATTGAGCCCTAATGTAGCCCTAAGCACCTATAGTCTCATGAGGCTAGCATGATATCAATCAAGAGTGGTATCCACTCAATCGTGTAATTACAAAAGTAATATGAACTCTGTCTCACTTGTGGCTGGAAGTCAACTGGCTCCAGACCTCGACACTCAAACTGGACCATGGTCTTGAACCTCTCACTGTCATCAGCCTTCAACATAGAGCACATAAAGGATGCAAGATAACCATGGGAGTAGCTCAAACGGATACAATATCTTAATATGAATTATAATATGCTGCAATCTACATTCCACCAACTATTTCCTAAGGGTACATATAGTATGTACACTGTATTAACTAGTAGAGCGCCCTGCGGTTAGTCTCAGCCTCTTCCGTTTCATTAGCACTACATCACATAAGCAACTCTGTGCTGAACCATAAGGAAATGCTGGCTCTGTGAGACTACCCTGCCCTTAATATAATATATATATATATATATATTTTTTTTTTTTTTTAAATTACAGTCATGTCCTATAAGCTCTGACTTTCTGGGTAATGCAATGCAAGATATGGCTTACTATAGGCTATTATTATCTCTGACTATTATACTACATGCAAAATGAGGTCATTAGTGATTTGTTTATTTAATGTTTTTGTAATTCCGTGATGGCTTACGTTGTATGGTGTTATTGTGTCTCTCAGAATATCTGTGAGGGAAAAGCGTACACTGGTATTAGCAGCAATATGAAATGGCTATATTTCCATACAGAGGAAAGCACGTTGTTCATACCGATTGAGTTTTCTCTGGCGCAAAGTTTACACTTTTGTACCATACTAGCACTTCCGCGTCCTCCTTTTAGAGGAACACTCTCCTGGGAAAACAGACACATGAGACAACACATTCAGTAGTCGCAATTCACCATCACACACGCTGCCCATACATTCTTGCAACAAACTGCACGAATATATGGCAGGGCAGGCATACATATAATCATGTCCTTACCACAAGAGTAACATATTGCCATTTATCTGGAATCTCGCCACAGTTGCCGCATTTTAACTAGATGAAAAACGACAGACAGAGAGAGAGAGAGAGAGAGAGAGAGAGAGAGAGAGAGAGAGAGAGAGAGAGAGAGAGAGATCAATTAGAACATAACAAATCGAGATCGAACGACAAAAACAATGCATGTACGGTAAGCATGCAGAACGAACTTGCGATGTCCTATCGAGTTCACGATTATGAGAAAATATTGAATATACATTTTGTCAATAGCCGCATTAAGACGACTCCACCAGCCTACCTTCAGAAACCATCGGAAATCCTCGCCCACTGGTTTCACGTTGGTGACATTCTCCAACGTGGCTTTGAATTGAAGCCCGAATTTCTGTCACGTGTGAAATAAAGAAGCATATAATTCACCCATTCTGCCAAAACACATGTTAAACGATAGTGTTCTACTACAACACATACCACCATTTTGAAAGCTTCCCATTGGAAAGTTTACGACTGTGCGTAAACGCGTTTTCTACCGTGCTAGTGCGCCCTCTAGTGGACATTAACTCGCTATGCACAGTGAACCTTTTTTTCCCAATCTTGATCAACAATGCTTTGTAATGTTTATGTAAACTATCTGTTGTCTTTAACGCTGTGTAGTCAATATAAAACAAATTAAAATAATTATGCACATAGGACAAAAACATTGCATTAATTTATTTACCACTGAATAATACATAATGGCATTTCATTAAACTCATGAGCAAACTCAACAGTCATACAATACAAATCCTGTAATACAAATCCTCATTCACCCAATTGCACTATACACAATACAGTACATGGCTAAAAAATAAATTAAAAAGAAAGCAGAACAGTTACATTCCAACATCATTAAGAATGGAATTCATATGGTTTTATATTGTGGATACTTAATTTTTAACCTGAGGCAGTTTGGAAGAGGCTTTGTGATAGGTTGCTGTGTGTATGCATTATATTGCTGTAGTATTGATGCACCCCCACACCTTGGCTAACTAATTAAAGTATACCTAAACCTGAGTATACATTAGCGTGTTTTAATATCTCAAATAATGTAAAGACGATTGCAGTGTCTCATTGAGACGACTTTAAAATACCCAGCTTACTTAGTGCCTAGTTTGTAAGAAACTGTACATTTATACATGTTACGGTTTGTCATTATACAGTAAGCCCTTCCATTTTACAGAAAAACACAAACACATAAAGAAGCCCATTCGGAAAAGTAAACACTACATACTAACACTGAACTGAGTTGTTAACTATGAGCTTGGTAACTTCATCACCAGTTGGCAATGTATTCAAGTGTTCTAGTGATACTGTAATATTATAGACAGTGGTTGTGTAGGCAACACTGCATCAGCCCATGCGCTGCACGTTCAGGATCCCTGACAAGTGGAGAACAGTACGTTTCTAGCAGTACAGTACAGTACAACATGGCGAGTCATCCAAAACACAGAAAATTAAATAAAATAAAAAATAAAAAAAAAACACCCCTTGGAGACCGTCAACGGAAATGGGATCAGACGACCCAAATGTTACAACAAGCCCCCAGCCATCGAGGGTTCAAGTTTCATCAGACATAAGGAGAAATTAAGTTACCCCTCGTTTATTCATTATCTGCAAGGACTTCCAATGAGCAGAACGGAGCACTCCCAAACAAAATAGTCAAAATACGGGAGGAAGGGGAAATGGGGGGGGGGGGAATTGGCATGTTTGTTTTTGTTTAAACCAACAGTTTCATCACAAAGAGGCAAAAAGCCATCTTTGCCCCCTGTGACAAAGCTAAATCAAGTCCAGCAGATACAATACACATAACCAATAATACAAGTAGTCATGTAATAATAATAATAATACTACTACTACTACTACTAATAATAATAATAATAATAATAATAATAATAATAATAATACTAATACTAATAATAATAATAAAGGCATTGCAATTCTGTCTGCATCTCTTGTTCCACCCTGCTCTAACATACAGTGGCGCCAACATATAGGCATTATTTACATCAATTCCCTCCCCCTTCCACCAGGGCACCCCTCTACTCTGAGAAGAGGGAGGCGTGGCGAGGTCAATGGGGTCGACTGCTGGACTCCGATGTCCTCCGTTGCCGCGGCGATGCTTGCCCGTTGGTGCAGCCGCTGTGGCGCTTGGTCAGGCCGCCGTTCAGGATGTCTTGGATGTGCTGGACTATCAAGTTGATGGCCACTGTGAGGAGACATCGGAGGGACGTGTTCAAGTGGCGCTATGCAATTTCCTGCCAATAGATGTCTCACCAGCTTCTCTGAACACAAATGCTCCAGCATGCATTAACTGCCTGACTGACTGAAAAGTCATAAGGTAAAGGTGCTCATGAGGATCTCAGATAACACATACACAGGTGTGATTGGGCAACGCAGTTATTCAAAAACATTATCGTAATTTCTAATTTGGCTCCAAATAAATCACAAAAACCATGTCATAAATAATAGAAAAATGCACTTATGCACTTAATGTAAGTAAACTCTTATTTTGTCTCGTGTGAAACACGCACGCTATGCACACCCGTATGCCAGAGTGCTTTAGCAGCAATCATTTTATAGCAAAGTCCTGTAACCTCTACATGAAGCACAGACTATTTACCTTTGACCACCATGGTAAAATTATTAGATTCACTAGAAAGAAATGTTTTTATATGCATAGAACATTAACCGATACTACACTCAGCAACGCAACTAGGGGACTTCCCTGACATTCGGTAAGCGAAAATACAAACAACGATCTTCTATAAACAGACTACTATTTTCTATTGGAAATGTTTCCCCATTGTCAATGTTGGTGTAACTAAAATGCCCTGGATAGAAATTGATTTATATGCATGGAACATTGACCGAGACAACAACTTCATCGCACCAACTCGACTAAGGGACTTTACTGATGTTCAGGCAGCGAAAATACATACAGCGGCCTTCTATAAATAGACTTTTCCCTATCTGCACTAGTGTCCTACGGTCAACGTTGGTGTTGAGAGATTCACTGGAAATAAATAACTTTATATGCTTATTTCAAATAGTTTACACTCAATTTAACCAGACGTTATTTCTGTACAGTGGGGCTTCACATGCTCAGTAAACGAATGCACAACTATAAATACTCAACACGTCAGCGTACACCTGCACATGACAACAATGCAGCGAGCATAAAATCAGGCTTTAGTCAGCTAGCCTACAAGGCAGTGTTGTAGTCGAGACCGACTAATCCGAGACCAAGTCTTCACCGAAACCGAGTGTTCCGAGACCGAGACAAGACCAAGACTTTGAGGAGTCGAGACCGAGTCAAAACCAAGACCAAGGCAAGTGGGGTGGTTAAGGTGTGACGAAACGACAATGGCAGGTCCTACAGAGGTAAACGTAGAAGGTGACGTAATATAGCGCAAGTTTTATTAGAACGGATTAGAAGCGCAAAGGTTTTTCTCAATGGAAAATATATTTGTACTCTTCCACCAACTTTTCTACTTCCAAGAGTGGATTGCAACAGGCTCTGCTGGTTCATAGGTTCATCCTATCACCTGCCAAGCCTTTTTTTGAAAGCACCTGCCCTTTGTGTCTGACATCTCCATCGTGTCAGGTTACTCAAAGTTAGCAAGCGCTCAAGAATGACCAACCCTGCCTTGAATGTTGTAAATATTGTATAGCACTTTTAAAAGAAAAATTGTAAAAGGCAGGGCGGATGGGGGTCAAATTAGAAACATTCCTTTGCTACTAAAAGGTCAACATTCCTACTTGTTTAATAACAGTGTGTAGAGGGGAGTGTCTCACACGCTACAGGGCCAATCTACGCCTCCCCCTTTGGCTACCCCACGCTTCTTTTTGCAAATTGTACAGGGAGCGCTGCAATACACCTGGAGAGGCATCAGTGGCAGTAAACTGCCAGGAATGTGTAGACAACAGCAGCAGAGAAAGAAAATTATCTTACCAAGGTTATCAGCTCCTCGGGGAATGATGACATCCGCATACTTTTTGGTCTAGAAGGAAAATGCCCATGTTCATTACTAGGAAAAAAGCAGTTGGACAGATTGTACTGGCCAGATAGCTGAAGAAAGGCAAGCAGTCACAGATACGTACTGGCAAACAGAATTCCTCAAAGGCGGGTTTAACAAACGTGATGTATTGGGTGAGCACCTGTTCCAGGTCCCTACCGCGCTCGCCGATGTCTCGCAGAACTGCAACACACAATAAAACAGCAAACTTTATTTACATTTAAACAAGTCTAAAACTATTTTTTGCAAGACCAACAATAATAACAATAATTTTTTTAAACATCACATCCCTTACAAAAAGGCGAAGTCAGCAATTCTGGAAAAAGACGTGATATTTAAACTATCAAAACAAAAATGCCAAAACAATAGCCAAGGCTGCGTAGAAACGCTGGATAATTTTTTCAACGCATACACAAAAATGGACCGCTAGCTGAGTGAATTTGGCAAATAGTGCATTATCTTACAATCACTGACTCCACCTATAACCTATCAGATTACTAATATGCAAATCAGTTAACCAACTAATCAGATTATTAATATGCACCCGTCCCAACCAATCAGATTCCTAACATGCACCCGTCCCAACCAATCAGATTCCTAACATGCACCCCTCCCAACCAATCAGATTACATATCACACCTCGGCGTGAGAGCCGCGTGTCTGCGTCAGTGTCCACAAACAGCTTCATCTGAAAGAGGTCCCGGACGTCCTGGGAGTAGAACATCAAGATGCCCTCAAACAGGACCACGTCAGCAGGGTACACGGTCACAAACTCATCCTTCCTAGAACACACACACACACACACACACGCACACACACACACACACACACACACACACACACAGAAGTGAATGTACGAGCGGGGAGCGAGATGAGAGCTTGAGAGTTGGGTGAAATGGTAGCGACCCATCACCTCCCAGTCTTGTGCTTAATTTAAACTTGAGAACTTCTTTATTACAATAGTATTTATATTACATATATATTCAATTATGTGGTTTAGGCTTCTTTATTACAATAGTATTTATATTACATATATATTCAATTATGTGGGTTAGACTTCTTTATTACAATAGTATTTATATTAAATGTATATTCAATTATGTGGTTCAAAAATAACTAAAAGGGATTGCAAACTCAGGTTTCAGTAAAGGCTCTGAATGGTAACTAGGGTCGTGCGTGATTAGTCAAATAAACATTGCTACCCTTGCTAATCAGCACTAGAAATGCTAGCCTGTATATTATCTTCAATTATTAAATGTTACAACATTGTCCGAACAAATTTTGCACTTGAAACCGTTACACACTTCAATAATCAAGTCTTGGTTTAAATGCCACTTAAAATACAATTTGGCTATTGAAGAATGTGACTAACGCTTTCAATTGACCCGAGTGTTTTCTTTTACACTAGTCGACAACTTAAGATTCAAACTTGACTAAACGTTAGTAATGTCCCCAGGGTGACTCACCTACATAATGACTCACCCACTATGCAAGTGGGACTCCCCCCCTACTGCACATTGTTTGGAAACAACCTTGCACATAGGAACCCCTAACGTCACCATGTGACTTACCTGGAATGGGTGACGAAGTCGTACACTGGGATCTGGACGGTCTTGCCCAGCATGATCTCCCTGAGCGTTTCCATGACGAGCTCGTTGTCGAAGGCATCTGGGGAAAGCAGAGGATAACACAAGACTTCCTCACACATGGTTGTCTCTACGGGCGTAACACCAGCTTGTCGCACTCACACACACACAAACACACACGGGGCAATGGAGGAATCTCTGACTGCTTATCAGCTGCTAGGTTCAGTCTCCTCTTAAAAGCTGCCCCTCAGCAAGGCTTGCTGACTGGGGAAGGGATGTGGGGTGGGGTGGGGGTGGGGGGTGGCTCGAGAGCGTGGCCAAACATTGAAAGAGAAGAGGGGGGGGGGCCAAGGTATCGGTCAAGTGCAATGTACGGGCAGGGAAAGGCACTGCTGACTCACGCGCCGGCCAAAACCAAGATGGCAGTGGCATGCTTGCATGCTGCCGATTCTATTCCATATTAGGGCATGTGAAGACTTACAGCAATTGATCAATTCAGCCTGTATTGATCAATTGCTTTTTGCCACTATA
This sequence comes from Amblyopsis rosae, assembly GCA_025399935.1. Taxonomy (NCBI): domain Eukaryota; kingdom Metazoa; phylum Chordata; class Actinopteri; order Percopsiformes; family Amblyopsidae; genus Amblyopsis; species Amblyopsis rosae. Next base: position 3,137 of record JAODTR010011343.1, on the reverse strand, counting down.
ATTCACTGTTGCATAATATAACAGCTATGCTATACTGTGTTACATTACGGCCCATGTTTGATTGTCTGTTTAGCTCTCTCTCCCCAGGGGCCACAACTAGAAACGGGTCTACAGCGCGGGCGTGCTCGCTCACACACAAAAAGACATCGGCATGATGATCACCTGGGTGATCGAAGTTGAACTGGCCCTTCAGGGCCTTGGCCTTCTGCTCGGGGGTCAGCTCCCGGTAGAAACTGTCCTGGCTGAGGATGGCCACCTGCCGCTGGTGGTGGTCGATCTTGTTTTGCCCCAGCAGCTCCATGATCTTCCCACACACTGAGGACTGCAGAAGAGAAGCAGAGGAGCGCTTGAATACAGCGTGTTGGGGGGGGTGACCTCCCACGTGAATCTCCTGTCAGCGCTGACTGGGCAGTCTCTTGCATGCCAAGGCGCTTTTGTCCATGCTCGTTTGAAAACGTGTCACAATGACAACGTACGCGCTCACCTCCAGCATTAGACGCACAAGCTCCCAGCAGCCAAAAGCACGTTTTACACTGTAGGCTGCCCACGCTAGGCTGCCTACAGTCCATGCTGCCTGTGTTGTGTTAACAGCCACTTAGGACGATACTTACATTTTTATATAATTGTTGGTTGCGTTAATGGATTCACTTATTTATAAAAAACAAAAAAACTTCCGTTACTGATCGTTTAATGGCCCAGCATCATGAATAACAATAGCAGTGGATTCGCACGGCCTTTACCAATACACAATGAGGATGTGTTTCAGAGATGTATCATTGACTACCTATGGATGTTCCACCTCAGGGCACGACTAACTTATGTCGGTGGGTAGGTTTAGAAAAACATGTTTTCTCAAAAGAACGGGGTTGTTGTTATCTAGGTCAAGCCACGTAAAGGTAACACAAGGAAGTAACACGTGGGAAAAAATGGGTTGTTAAAGAAATATAGCCACATCCAAACATCTCAAATTCAACAGCCATTTTCTATCAAGTTTATGCTCCGATTAATTGTCTTGTCTGCCTCTGGGGTATTATAGTTTACCAACATATTATGTTCGACATCTGCGTCAGTGGCAAGATAGACTACGCGGGAAGTGATTCACGGTACGCCCGTCCTCCCACGTAGACACAAGCTGGGAAAGATCATTCAAGGCCATTACTTTAGATCGTTGGTTATGACGCCGAGACAATCACATGGGAACGGCCGCCACTATGGCGAGGCGTGTTCACTGCGGTACTGTCCCAGGAGGTATTAACGGGTTCTTTGGAGAACAATGAAGCAGGCGCGGTAGCTTCAGGGACAAGCCACGTCTGACTTTATGATACAGTACGTGTCGTGTTCCAGCAGGCACAAGCTGGTGAAGAAACAAAACGTGTCCATACAATACAATATCTGCCATTTGAAATATCGGTTTATAAAGACGCGTGGGACATACTAAATAGAGATTAGAGCGCTTGTTTACAAACACGAACTGGCAGCAATTAGCCCACTAACCCCGAAGCCATTTCACCGACCGTAGCCGACAGCTGAGCTCGGCTTTGTCTCTATACGGTGATGCTGAGGAACCATGTGATGGAATTTAGGTGGCTGCAGATTAATCCTGTTGGTCGTACGTAGAAATTTACCAAATAAAAAATATTAAGAATTCACGTTTGTGAAAATATAAGATAACTCCGATTTTTCTTTTAGATAGAAGAGGATAAACTACAGTTCTTCAGATGTCTAATCTAGTCTGAACAGACGAGGGCGCTGTGGATACGCGGTTGTTGAGCCACGCGGTCAATGAGCTCACAGCTGATGCGCGTTTCCCAAAGAAAGAAAAATCGAATATAAATACGACAGTGTATTCGAACTGGTAAATATATTAGCTATAGGTCCAACCTTGCCACTGGCGGTGCCTCCTGACACACCTATGAGGAAAGGTTGTCGAATAACGTTGTTGTTTTCGCCCCGGTCCCTTAGATGTGTGTCACTATCTCCGGCCATACTTGCAATGTGCTTTCTGAATGCCGGGTTTGGAGTGTCATTATCGCGTGGCTCCTCCCATTTTACTTGACTTCGCTATATGCACATGCTCAGACGTTGTGGAGGTTATTGTCAGTGTTTATTATTGCAATTAAAAACATCAGTACTACACAAAACATGTTTGTTGTTGATGCTACAACAGCATATCGTAGTTTTTTTTCCTTTCTTTAATTTTTAGCTTGTAGGCTTCCACACAAGAAGATGACGCCAACAGGCATGCACCAATGAACATCCTTCATTTTTGTCCCGCCCACTACATGATATCTGTCTGCAACAACAGGCAATAATATAACTTAATTCAACCAGCTAAAGTAGTTATTATTGGATACATTGCTTACAAATTAATATTCAATACGGAAAGGTATGATTATAAAGCAGGTGTTCTCGGGAATGCCACTTAAAGTTTTACCCCAGATGAAGGTTGTTTTGGGTTAACAACTTAGTTAGAATATCTTTATATTCATGAGTGTTTCAGCAGTTTCAAGACGCCAGCACGTTGTGTGTGTTTAATTGTTTCATCTTGTTCCAATCCAGACAACCGGTGAGGTATGCTTCAGAATATCGGGTTGTCGTTGCTGTTGCGGTTGCGGACGACTCCAGCGCCCCTCTGTGCGGTTTCACGGCTGTCCTTTGCTACTGGATCCGTGGTCGTAAACGTCCCCCTAAGCTTCTGGGGCGGAAAAAGGAGGACAAAACAGACGTCTAACAACACTGACCCAGTTTACGAACCCGCAACAGGTAGGCTATATCTGGAAGCGGCCAAGTCTGTGTACAACATGTTAGCTTTTCCACAACGTTTTTGACCATTCCTTGTTGGACTTTGGCCACTATTTAAAATCACCGTTCACGTTATATATCAGTTGCAACTAACTGGTCTGGGTGGGTCAATTGTGAAGGGAAGTAGATGGGTCGTAGTCCTGTATACATTATATTATATAGGATTATTGTTATAAACCTATGGTTTAAGTGGTGACCATGTTAACTGGTGATTTTTCCAGATGCGACGTAGGCGCAGCGTGTGAATATATGGCCCAGAATTATCGTGTAGCTGACTGTGTCGATGCCTGTTCGAAACACCGCAAACGTCAATAAATGTTCATGTTGTCATTCGT